>PYAF01006334.1:272841-300930 GCA_007407185.1 Glycine tomentella
TTAACATATTTTTTTTATAAAATTTGTTTTTTCCTATTTTAAAAATTGTAAATAATTATTATTTAATTATTTAATAAATAAATAAATATACAAAAATATATTAAATAAAATAATATCGTAAAAATTAATAAAATATTAAATAAAACCATATAAAAATTAAAACAATATTTAAAAATACAAAAAATATAAAATAAAAACATATAAAATATTAAATCACACTACAAAAATTAAAATTACTTTTATTTTTTGATAATTAAATTAAACTAATTTTTACAATTTTTTTAAAAATTTAAATGAAACTAAAACTAAAAGAAATAATAAGTTTTAAAAGAAAGTTATATGATTTTAAAGTAGTAAACCCAAAAACGAAAAAAAAAGGGTTATACAACTTTAAAGTCATACCCCCCTCCCCTACTCAAAAAAAAGGGTAAACTGACTTTAAAGTTGTAAACCCAAAAATAAAAAGTTCATTTCACTTTGAAGTCGTAAATGGTTTCATGACTTCAATTTATAATGTAAAAATAGGAAAATTTGTTACAACTTTAATGTCATAATTTTTTTAAAAAAATTATACTAAAATCTTAAAAGATTTTACAATTTCAGTTAAATTTTTAAAACAAAAATAGAAATCGTAACACTTGTTACAACTTATCATTATTTAGTAATTTATTTAAATTCTACGGTAATAAAAATTAAAAAAAAAATACTCTTTCTGTGAAAAAAAGCCCAGAACAGAAGGGCCATCTGCTATTGTCCCATTATAAAACGAGCTAGCTAAGATTACATTTACACCACTCAAAACAGCAATATGTAAGACTTTAAAAAGAGCGTAAGGAATTATTAATATCTCATGGCATGATGATAGGATATTTGCATTCAGCAACATAAAAATTCAAAAAGGAAAATCACCCAGTTTTTGTCACTAGAACAAGTTCAAATCAAATAAATCATAGTAAAGATTTAAGTTTTAGTTACTGCAAAAAAAACATTTAAGTTTTAGCAATATATAATAATGTCCATTAATAATAACATTTAAATATAGAATAAACAATACCAACTACTTTAAGTAAATCTTTCATTTTCTTAAGAAAAAAATTGTATGAAGCATTTTTTATGGACCCATTACCAACTTATCTTTTATCAGTTCTTTTACCAGTTTTTAACTGGTTTTCCTAAAGACCAGTTTTGTAGTTTATTGGAACCAGACCTTAGCCAATTCACCAATTGTATGGTCTGACTAGCTAGTTCAATCTAGTTTTCAAAATATCGGTGCCCACAAATTAACATGGTGTAGTATAATTAAATAGATAATCATGTCTCTTAAATTGGATTTTCACTCTTCTTTTGGTCTGCTGCTTTAAAAAATTCAAATGTGACCAGTTGAAAAACAATATTAGGAGTGCAAGTGATTTAAGTTATAATCACTTTAGAAAATTCAAATTTATTTGAACCACTCAATAAATAATCTTAGAGCATCTTTAATAGGAATTCTTGAACTCCAAAGTCCCTATCCACCAAATCTACTATTATTCTTGTTCAAGAGTTATTCATGTTGGAGGTTAAATTCCAGGAAAATAACTCTAAAGAACTTCACTTTTGTTAAAAAATAGTTTTTTAATGTAATTTGAAAGAAAACAAAGATTCTATTTTTTTTTCTTTACAAGTAAAAATTCAAAAACTCAATTTGAGTTCTACCACCACTAGAACAAAAATAACAAAAGTTTTTACATCTTGTGTGGTATTATGATATTCACAAAAAAGTATTCCAAGAACTTAAAATGGATTTTTCCGCCAAAGATAATCTTATAGAATAGAATCGAAGGAATGCAAGTGATTAAAGTTATAATTTCTCGAGTGGTTTCCTTGTCTACCATGTGGCAAATGCATTTATACGTAACATAAAACTTACAGGAAAAAGCCCTGATAACTCAAGTTTACCAACTTGAATTTTGAATCAAAAGACTTAGACAACACTAAATTCATGTAAACCAACTGCCGAACAACAAAAGAAATAAAATGAAATGTATCTAAATTTGAAACGGTTGAATATTTGGTTTTAGACCTCAATAAAGCAATATGATAGTAACCCATAAAAATGTCCAACGAAAACAGCCAAGTAGGTCCAAGTTTTCAGATTTTCATTCCAAGATACTCTATGGTTATTTACATCATGAAGGAGAGGAAAGGGCAATAAAAACCAATGTTCAAAAAGGTTCTCCAAATGGCTATGTTGAACTGTTAGCTATAGTAGCTTCGCGTTGCTGGCGACGCCTTTCCCTCTGTAACATTAGATTGGAGAAGAATTAGCCAAATAGCCTAATTAACAAATAAATTGCTCCGCCTCCCACTATTTCAAAACTAGTCACCACCAAGTAAATCCATATGAAATTCCACACACTTAATTAGTATTTTCCCCATTTCCAAAAAGCCAATATTTGAACGCTTACCGAACATAGGATACATGGAACAAGAACATTACAACTAAAAATTTAATAAACTATCAAATTATGGGGGAGATTTTCAAGAACTTTTGTCTAGCAAAGTGGCAATGACTGCTAGGTTAAGCAAAACATTACCACTATACGCATAAGTCATTACAGTGACAGTTATCTTCTTCTCTGCCAGTTTATCTAATTTGATTTTTGCGTGCTCTAAGCATAGCCCTATCACTATTCACTGCATACAATTAGATGGCATTGGCTTGCACTTCCTATGGACCATGGTAAGATCCCAAAAAGATACACTTTCTGATTCTAATGTATATTTTCTAAACAGAGGGCAGTTAAAAGGAGACATTGGAGTTGATCTACTTCTGGTCAGCTGCTAGTTGAATAGGTCACAAACAAACATCCAACATATGATTATGGTTGGGATCAATAGCCATTAAAAAGAGGGTACCTCAATGTACGAGACTCCCCTAATGGGACATGGGGATGAATTTGAATCTATGATGTTCAAGTCACAAGGCCACAACCTTATGGTTTGCGTTAAGGCCCACCTTCAAGGTCAAAAGCCATTAACAAGGAATTTTTTTACATGATTACCAAAAACAGACACAATTGATAATTTCCTCATATTGAACCATAAGAGGATTTTACGTGATTATTGGTCTTTTTGTGTTTTCTTTGTTACAAATTTAACATAAAAAAGTGTCATCATAGTCGATAACCAAGTTCAAGAATTAATGAATTTGAGATCAGCTCTATGCCTCTATGAAAGATTAGGACAATAACAACAGTGCTCGAGCTGAACTGGGGTAATCTCACATAATTTTCAATTTTTCATTGACATAAGGAACCAGAAGATGGGAATGGAACAAAGAAAAAAAAAAACAAAATATTAAAAAGAAAAAGAAATGAACAAAAATCTCACCCTTCGTTCCCAATACGGATGAAAGCAAACAAAATCATAGACTGGAGTAATGGTTGCACATAAAACTGTATTTAGTGCAGTGAACAACAAGAGTGCCGTCATGGGTCGGGTTCTATGAGGCATACTTCTTTCTTATAAAGACCAAACCCTGAAATCATAATAACGCAGTTCAGACTTCAGAGTAAAGAGCATTTACTAGTGAATAAAATTACATGTATATTCATATGAATATTCTTGTTGGACCAAACAAATCATGCTCATAAAGCCCATAAAAATAAAAAGCTCATATTATATGCCTTGTGGGTAGGGCTAGTCCACTAAATAAATAAAAAGCTTTTAACTCACTAAGTTTTATTTATTTTTTAAGACAAAAGATATTTTAAATTTGAAGATTTCAATCTCCAAGATAGCATACAACACAACATAGACATGTGAAAGCAAGTAAAATTACCTTGCACACTAAACTACAATTATATCTAGCACAGTTGGTTATGATAACAACAGAATCAAATATTGATATACACTGATTACCGTAACACATAACATGTTCTAAACACATCTTACAAAATAATCAAGAATGAATCAGCAGAAGCAATCTCTAGAATTAATGAATACCGTAAAAAGCATGAGAAGCACATGAACTAGAAAATTCCAAAAAGCAAATATTAGAACAGCAAGCTTTTGATATTCAGAAAGAAAAGTATTGGGGAAATCATGTAGTGAGAAACAGAGGTGAAGTCGGGGAGAAATAAACGAGAATGCTCTGGTGAAGTCGGGGAGAAGTGAACGAAAATGCAGAGCATTCAGATTCCCTCCCTCTCCCCCCCCCCCCGGGTTTTGGACTTTTGGCCAATTGGGTCAGTGGAATCCAACCAAGTATGAGAACTACTCTTCAACAATGTTGTGAAAACTAGTCCGGTCACTGACTTTATCGAGGTTGTCGGTCAGTAATTGGCCTTATTTTACCAGGTTATATTTTAAAAAAAATTATAATTATGTGACATAATTTGATTGATCAATTCATACTTCAAATTCAAAATACCTAACATTCCAAATAACAAATAAAGTGCATAACAAGAGATGAAGAGAGAGAAGTCCATCCATACTCCAAACTTAAGAACATTAGCATAATAAAGTACCTAACATCCAAAATAACAGTTGAACTATCAAAGTTGAAGACACAAGCTAATAAACAATAATTCAATAACACAACTACACAACAATACACAGTATTATTAAAGAAACAGTGTATCAAGAACTTAAAAAAAAAAACAGTATATCAAATAACAGAGCAGTATAGTTCTGTATACCAATTTCAATGCACAACATAGTCTCCTCCATCATTACTAAAGAAACAATATATCAAATAGCAGAGCAGTACAACTCCTCCTTCATTTACAAAAATAAAAGACAAGAAATTGAGACAAGTACCTGAAAAACAAAGTTTCAGAGACCAGAAAAGGGGGTGGTGCGATGACGAAAATCACCAGAGGCGATGAGGACGGCGGCGACTTGCAGCAATCAGGGGCGGCGCGGCGAAGAAATAGCTCCGTGCAATGCGACGAACGGTGGCGAGTTCCAGAATCCAGTCACCAGAGGCACGGCGGCCGGCGGCGAGAACAGAGATAAGGGGATTTGGGGGTTTGTGCTTCGTGAGAGTCTGAGAGAGCGATTGATGAACGTAACAAAACGTGCATCTCAGTCATTTGGGGGCGTCTCCAAGCTAAAAACCACGTCGTTTTGTTTGATTTTTTTTATATAAAAAAAATAGAGTGCGAGACCCGGACCGGGTGCCAAAATGAGTTTGTCTGGGTCACACTGGGCTGACTTCGTGACGATCCATAAACAAAACCTGCCCTGTTAGGTCACCTCATCTCTGTTGGTTGATATTTACAATACTACTATTCAAATATGCTTTTGCTATTTACACTCTCTCTTTTTTTTTTTTTTTCTTTCTGCTTTTATGTAAAATTACTTACCAAGCGTGTGAGCTAACCTTTTTTTAAAAAAAGATGTGTGAATCACCTAGGGTGAGTTGTTTAAATTTAACCAGTGATATCAAGTTCAAATCTTGATTATAAAACTGCATTAAATACTTGCCTTCAATAGAGGATGCTTGTGGTTTCTATCTCCCTTGATCCGATTTGCTCTAGTGAACTCTCTTCAAATTTTCATTTAGGTACTGATTTGTTTCAAACACGGGTTTGTGTGTTTATGAAATTTCTATATACACACATTGTGATATACTGACAAGTTAGCAATGTGTGGGAGGATTCCTGTCATAAATAAATAATAGCCTTTAAAAATTGGACTCATCATTTACTCGATCGAGATATTAAATCATTGGGTTATGTGTCGAACCATTGGATGACTTAAGGTTGTCTTTCACATTTTGAGAAAATGAGAGACACTATCAAGTACTGCATATGTAAAGGGTAGCATAACAGACTTAGGACTAGGATTGTGTACTATTCTTTATTGCAGAAAATCAGTGACGAGTAAAAAAAAATTGAGATATAAAAGTCGATTAAACCAGTATCGAGTATTTATCAGTTTTGATTGGTTTGATTGCATATTCGATCCATTTTAGCTGGCCAAACTGGCTAGTAGTCAGGTTCTCGATTAACCAATCGAACTGGTTGGTCCGATGCAAATTTTAAACTATGATGCTAGTTACTTTGAGATTCTTTTACTGAGGTTTTGAGTTTTTTTTTGTGACACGAAAATCTGGGTGAGGAAAATGCTATTTTTATGAACAGTTCTTTCAAATCGTTCATATTTGACCTAACATCATTTTCTGTCTAAGAATTCAGATTCCTCTTTTTAAAAATAATTAAGCATTTGTTAACTAGTACGTGCCACAATGTTTCATATCTGTTTTTGTACAAAATGGTTTGTGCTGAATGACATTGGTCTAACAAAAAAAATATTTGAAAGGGTTTCGTCGTGGTAAAGTTGAATTGCTTCTGGAAATACCCATATTTTACTTTAAATTTATATTTCAATAAAAAAAATTGATTGAAAAAAATATTTAACGTGGGATTTTCACGTGTTGCGTATCTTATTTTATGTCACTCCACCAGCTAGCCACTCGACATACGTTTTAATAACATACTAAACATATATATGCAAAAGGGAAAAAATCAAATTAAAAATTAATATATTTTACAAAATAGAGGCATTAAAAATATATCATGAACCAAACACATTTTAATCATAATTATCAACACATTTTAATCATAATTATCAATCCCAGATAGCAGAGCGGAACGACCATCCTCAAAACTGGGATAGTGGATAGCGAAATGACCACTATTCTAATGTTTTTATATATGTATTAAAAAATTTATAATATAAATATATAAGCTCTCTCACATAATCAACATTTATTTTATGATTTTAATATTTATAAAATGAGCGTGCTTTCATTTAAAAATAAATAAAATAATTATACACTCATAATTTAAAATAATTTTATATGTTTATCATCAAATCATAATTTATCAAATAATAATTTAATGACTTTATGATAACTAATCTAGAAATCATACCAACCTTGATTATGGTTAGTTAACAATGTAAAATTATTTTATGTTATCAATGTATAACCATTAATTTTTTTTTTATTAATATAAAATAATTCTATTGATTAATATTTAAATGAAATTTTAAATTTTTTTACATAGTACATTGTAAATACATTTTTATTGGAAAGCAATTTTAAATTATTTCTTCAATATCATCATAAATAAACTATTTTCTAAATTTTTCACACATAGCCTAAATACTCCTTCGACACGGCGCAACAACAAAAAACAAGAAGAGTGAAGAGAGAAATCACCCAAATCAACATGTTGAGATCCACGATCCCACCCGCCGGAAACACCTCTAGCTCGGAATCTTCGGCACGACGGAGGAAGCCGCCACGGAGTACGACAGAGCCGCAGTCAAACTCAAGGGCCCCAACGCTGTCACCAACTTCCCCCTCGCGTAGGAGGCTACGACGCAGTCTCCGCCACTTGCCCAGAACAACCTCAGCTCCGATGGCGGCGCGTCGTACTCAGACTTAGTGGCCTCGCCGACGTCTGTCTTGGCCTACGAGTGCGACGGTTTCCGTTAGCTCGACGTTGACACGTTCGGGTTCCACACTCGCATAATGAATCGCGCCCGCGTCACCACGATCACAGGCGCGACGCCAACCCCCCTGTCGACTGTCGCGGGCGCAATAGCTGAAACGCACCGCTACTCTACCCCTTGTAGCGGCACATGTCCGCTCCGCCGCTATCGCAGGCGTGACAACCGCTATTGATAACATAGATTTTAATTATTCCCGAAAATATAAAAATGATTCCCATGAACTTTAATGGTTAACCCGACATTTTTTTAAAATACCCAAGCATACTATCCCCAAGAATGTTATCCCAAAATGAAATTAAATAACTTGAAATAAACGTCTCCTAAAAAAATTCTGAATCTTACTCTAAGCTAGCATCGAATTGCTATGCTGTGTATATTACTTCATATACATCATCTCCACCCCATCCCCACCAAAAACTAAACCCACTGTGAGGGAGACTTGTATAGAAACCTTGAATATTTTTAAACAAAAAACCGACAGATGAGAAGAAAGAAAATTGAAAAAAGCAGAACACAAGACAGCATGGTGGCTAATAAAGTATTTATCATCACACAAACATATGAGAAGACTAAAATATTATCTGCATATGTACTTCAGAAATTATCAAAGGAAAGCCAAATATCCTTGGGATGCATTTGATTGGCTAAAATATGAAGGATTAAATCATTTATTTGACGTTGATTTTAGAAATGGTCAGTCTAAATATTTGTTCTTTAGAAAAACAAGGGACAACTAGTCCTACCTACAACTACAACACCATGTCACCAGAAGCCAAAGCATCTATCAATTAGATCAAACCCCGTCAATGCAACTTTGAACAACTAGGTAGCCCAATTAGGCTAAAATAAGTTGATTGGAAGAAGATGCTATAGATAACTTAAAAGAGATTAGATATGTGTGTCATAAGTTTCACAAATAGTACAAGTTAATCAAATTTATTAATTATTCAGATTAAAGAAGTACAAGAGGCTGCATATTTGAGGGTACAAAAGAAACCATGGCAATCAATCTTAATTCTTATTTCTTTAAGGATGAATTATCAATATTAGCGGAAGCATCATACAACCGCATATATAGAAGAGAACTGAAGGAGTAAGGTTGCTGCATGCTTAGAGAAGAAACTAACTCATTATCTTTACTCATCTTCAGTTCCATCCTTTGCCAGTTTGCCATTCCTAACATGCATAAAATGAATACCCAAGTCCTAAACAGTGTTGATCAATGGTGAAAGGCAATCCACCACACTATTCCGCCATGGCGGGGCCATAGATGCTATTTAACAACATTGGTCCCAAAGGTCTAGGTTCATTGCCACTCCCTACCCTTCTAGTCTCTCAGACTATAGACCCAAAAACCAAATACCACAAACAATGTAATTATCATAAGTTCATAATTCCTCAATTCACTAGACCAAAACAAAGACCATAAAGAACCATACCATAACATCCTACTCTTACAACAAAAAAAATGTTCAAATTTTGTTTTGAAACAACCACAGCAGGTAATCAGTTGATGACAAATCTCTCAGCTTGGATTGCCAAACATCCAAGACTGAGCAACCTACCTTGCCCAGTTCCAATGTCTGAAGAAGCAATTGATATTCAAACACCACATAGCTTCAAAATGTGGTTTAAATAAAGATGCATCCCAAAAATAAGGCACAGATGGTTCACACAAATTCAAAAAACCATCAGCAAACAGCAAAACATCTTCCAATAGAGCTCATTATGGACTGCAAAAATAAATTTTTGCATAAGAGATATACAATAATCAAACAATAATAAAGCACTGAGTCATTATTGACCAACTCTTCAACTTTACAATCAATCGAGGTTTTAGGGTTTTAGCACATCCTAAAAGAAAAACATATCTAAAGAATGAAACAGAAAAAACCGAAAATCTAAAAGCATTTTCTTCATAATTCAATCAATCGAGAAAACCTGTTTGGCGCCAAATGGCATTCCGAACCTGACGCAAGTCTCTCCCCTTGAGCGTCCTCCCTACTCCTTCAAGAACCGAATAAGCCAGCATTGGTGACTGCGCGGAATTCCGCGCCACAATTTCGTGCGGTGGCAGCATCTCCTCCTCCGTCGCGTCATCGTCGTCGCCGTCTTCGTCACCAAAGTCGCGGCGGCAGTGTCTTCTCATCGGCATAAGCGGCACGTTCACCGGCGCGGACTGGTGGAACTTGAGGGAGGAGGAGGAGGGAGTCCGGTCCGGCGGGGGCTTCGGGATCGCCGGAATGAGGCGCGCGGCGGAGGAGGAGGAGGAGGACGAGGAGAGCGAGACGGAGACGGAGACAGAAACCGAGGGTTTGTGGTGGAAGAAGTGAGAGCCGTTCGGGGAGGCGTGGTCGTTCTCGGGCAGCGCGGCGAGGATGCCGAACGAAGCGTCGCAGGGACCGAACGCGAAGGCTTTGTGGTGGTTATTGTGGTTGTGGTGGTGGTTAGGGATTTGAGAAGAAGAAGAAGAGGGTTCGGTGGAGTCGTCGTTGTTGGAAAAAACGACATCGTCTTCGATTAGGTCGTCGGTGGCGGAGGAGGAAGGGTTTTCGATTCGCGGCGAGTGGGATGATGGGACGCCGAGGAAGCGTTCCCGCGAGGAGAGGGTAGGTTTGCGGTTGCGGAACCGGTTCGGGTCGTGTAGATCCATTTTTCAGATTCGGATTCGGTGCTAGTAGAGAAAAGAAAAGAAGGTGAGGAGAATTTTTGAAGGAGAAAGAAAGTTAGAGGAAATAGGTTAAATAATGGCTATGCTTTTTCTGGTTTTTCGGTTGGCAAAATTGTTATTATTATTGGAATATTTGAATGGAATCTTGTTATTGGGTATTGCCAGGCGTGGAAGTAAATAAGGGATCAACGTGGAAAAACGAGGCCAGTGTAATCTACATATAGTTATAAGAATAAGCTTTTGCTTTTTTTATTTAATTTTAAATTGATCATGATTTTATTTTATTGAAATTTAAATAATATAATTTTAATTTCGTATTTTAAGGAAATTTTAAATAACCTATAAGTTTTTCCTGATGCTTATGCAAAAAAGATAAAGTAAAATAGGTCTTAAGAAAACAAACTCCCATAATATTAAGAGCATCCCAAGAGGACACTGAGGGATAGTATTTGATTGTTTTTAATTTAATTATCGATTCCCTATAACAATCCTTCAATCTCAAATTAAGAAAGATATTTTTAAAAAATAGGAGTTAATTTATTCAAGAAAAATACTTCATGTTTATTATTTCTAATTTTCTTGTAATTTAGTTCCTGATTATTTATCATTTAATTCTTTATTTCTTCCCTATCAAATTCCATTTAATCACTGATATTACTTTTTATTATAATGTGCACAAGAAATTACGTGTGTCATAGAAACTATATAATATTTACATGATTTCTTTCCTATCAATATCAATTTAATTCCTTTATGAGATTTTTTTAATGTTATTTAAATTTATTACATAATAACAATTTTTTACACGCAAATATATTTCCTTATTATACACATTCAAAGAACTTAAAATGTAATATTTGATTCATAATAATATATATATATATATATATATATATAATTAGCATATCTTTTTTTAAAGGTATTAACATATATATAAATGTTTTATTCTTTAAATTATAAAGTAAATTATCGATATATACCTTTCATCTCCATATATATATATTTTGGACTATTTTGTCTCTTAATTACTAATAACATTATCAATATTACTATTATGTTTTAATTGCATATAAAAAATTACCTCATTATGAGATTTAACTTATTTGATTAATTAATATATATGAATTATTATAAATATCTTAATATCTGTCTTTTGTCTTATATTTTTACAGATGAAAAAATATCACCCCATTAACTACAAAAATAACTATATGTTCTATTTTTTATTTAACATCTATCATTTCTTTTTTAGTTATTTTTAAAAAAATATAAAGAGGTACGATATCCCTCTTTTCTTCTGGTATATACAAAATTACTTTAAAAAAAATCGTAGTATATAAGTAGTTTATTTATATATAATGTTTGTATAATTGTATACTCTAACTTAATTAATTTTTTATTATTTCTTTGAACTTTCATTCGTGTTTATATTAAGGATAGACATCTGAAGCATAAACATCAACCGGCATATAAACACTTTTTTATTTACTTCATATTGCTGAGAACCTGAGAGAAAGACCCTGAAAAAATTAACAAAATAGTTTGTCAGTAAGTTGTGCAAAGATTTGACCAATCGAATATTTATGTATAATAAAGATTGTCATTGGGTTGGTTATTGTGCAAAAACTAATGTGAAAATATCAACATCACTAGGCATATATATTATATGTAAGCATTACCTATGTTAAAAAGTAAAATCCAGTTCAGTGTTACTAACTTCATATATATTCACGTACATAAAAAAAAACTTCATATATATTTGTAATAGAAAATAAGAATATAAACAATACTTTTGTACCGGAAATTGGTATAAACATAAACTCTTGCTTATTTTATTTTAGGTGATTATATTGATCTTATGCATATTATTCCAAATCTCTCACTAGGTTGACGGCTTATTTCTTGCTCACTAGGTATCAATAAAATGAACGTTTTGAGTGTTGAAGTATTATTTTTCTAATTTTATTGTACATGTAAGGTGTCTAAAAGACCACAATGTACAGCAATAGCACCTTAGCAGCATATTTTTTTATAGGTCCAGCCTTGGCTGTTTTCAAACCTTTTTTTAGAGGAGCTGTTTTCAAACCTGAACACAAGCAGTATCAAACATCAATGCACTTCGTAAAATCATCCAAGATTAACAGATCGATAGGCTCTTGAACAAAGTATATGAACTAGTCTCGATCTCAAAGAATTAAAAGGAATATTATCAATTAAATCATCATGGACTTTAAGCTACCGGGTGCTGTTTGTTGGAAAGCCAAAAAAAGAGATTCCCTTTAAAGGGTTTGCATATAGTTCCTGCAAAAAACTTTATAACAACACGGTTGATTAATTTTATCCATATTTGAATGGACCGCAACAGCTTCAGAAACTACCGAAGAAACTCAAGAAAGGCTAGCTGCATGCATCCATTTTAATGTAGATGACAAACAAATAACACAAATTGAAGAAAAGTTAGAGGACAAAAGTATTAAAAACTAAATTATATATATATATATATATATATATATATATATATATGCAGTACAAAATACAAAGTTAGAGTAATTTATCCATCTTTTCTTACTTTTGACAAATAATTCAAGTTGAAGAAAACATTTTTTCACCAAAGGAAAAAAAATGAAGAAAAAGAAAACATTTGATGGTAACGTTATAATTGAGTTTTAGTACAATGAACACCTTAGTCAATGACATTGTGTTGTATTAAAATGGATTTGTAAACCCATATAATTGTTTGAAGGTGACATTGGTTATATTATAGAATAATGATACCTGTACATTTTACATTTTTATACATTTTATTAATACTTATTAATTTTTTTATCTTTTTATTCTTATTATATTAAATTAATTATCACAAATTATATGTCATGAATTCTCAGTAAAAACTTACTAAATTGGTCTATATATATACAAATGTTATTGATTTGGTGTTTGTCGTCATATGCTATGCGTGCTGATTGTTTAACTCTTATATACGCATTATAATTTTGGTCACAATATATCTAATGTATTCTTTAATTGACTCATTACTGGCGGATGCACGTTATTTGGTGAAAAATTACATGTTTAAGGTCAAATCATTTATCCCAATTACAGTTACACCAAAAAATATACACATTGTATAGAGCATACCGTTTTACACACTATCGTTTTACACACCACACTATGTAGAACACAAAAAAAAAAAAAAAAAAAATACATACATGTTTGAGTACAATGTAAATCGTACCTCACTCTTTTTTACCATCTCAATTCTCAAAACAGTTAAATATTATGGTCTCTTATCCTAAATCACTTTTTCATGACTTACTTACACTTTTTTATTCATTTTTCCTAAATCTAATTAGATTTAATTCCTAAATTTATTTAATTATTCACATTCACATTTTTTTTTTCAATTTAGATATACTTAATTAAAAATTCTCATGATCTAGTGGTGTATCAAACCTGTTTGTTTATGAATTGGTGGTCGTTATAGAATCATGATGGAGCTGTAGATTACAAACTGATAAGGGAAGTAACAAACTGATAAAGTAGATAATATCTAATCCTAATACATCATTAAAATAGCGAACGCATAAGAAAGTAACAAACTGAAAATGGAGAGTACTAAAGTTGTTAACTAGCATGGCAGATACCAGCCTAATGGAAGCCCTTGCCTTTAGCTAAATTGCAGAACATATATATAAGTCACTTTGTTAATATCACCCATCATCACTAAATTGATATATGATATGATATTTTGTTAACTTGTTATATCATCTTTTAACAAATCAACACTAATAATATATATCATAAATAAAAATTTAAAAATATCATATAACAAAATAAAAAGAAGATAATTAACTGAAAAATTATATGAAAAATATATTTAAATCATATTGTTATTATTATCTAAAAAGGAAGGTAAAATAGGGATCAAGAGATAAAATTAGTTATATAAGAATTAAATTTTGATAAAAATATAATATCTGAATAAGATTTCCTAAAAAATAAGATTGTCGTAGATTTGATCATTTAGAAAGAAAAAAAGTCAAGTAATAAAAATATATTATATAATAATAATAATAATAATAATAAAACAAAACCATGCTTACAGTTTCACGTGCATCACTTTGTTGATGGAGTTAAAATTTGAAGCAAGAACCATTTAATTTTAAAAAAGCCTCGAATCTTATTCACCGAATCACAGTTGTATGTAGTCTAAAAAGTTGGCAGAATATGACTCTATTGTGTGCAGTGGCCTCTCACAAGGGAATAATAATTGTCTCGCATCCATTCACAAAAACCTGAGCTTTATTACGTTGTTGTTGTTGTTGTTGCTGTAGATGGAGAAGGGTAGAACCGTGGTGGTGTCCGCTCTGCAGTTTGCTTGCACCGATGATGTCTCAACAAATGTCGCCACCGCCGAGAGGTAACAACTTCACCTCTTTTCCTTATTTTCCCACTTTCCACTTTCAATTTCAATTCATATCGGGTTGTTCGCCCTTGCAACCCCAATTCCATGCTCTCAATCCTGAACTCGGTGACGAGGGTCACTAGTTTATGAGCTGCCCTGGTTAAAAGATTTTATTTTTGAGCTTACTTCCCTAATTATTGTTTAAGTATATAAGATAATTTGTAGACTAATCAGTGGCAGAAATTAAAAAATTATATCATTCTATGCATGTTATGTGATGCTTTTTGGCTCTTGTGCAGGCTAGTTAGAGCTGCACATAAACAGGGTGCGAACATCATTCTCATTCAGGTGTGCATATTTAAAGCCTGGGACGCCCTTCCCTGCCAATGCTTCCTACTTGTGTTACATATCAATTATAGAATATCTTATTCCATACAATCTTTTGTTGACTTCTTTTATTGCTTGATAAGGTTAATGTCAAGTAGGATATGTGCATAAATGGATTCTATGTGTATTTTTCATTCAATTGGATTCAAAACCATATGATTATTTGATCAACACTTTAAACTAAAAGCAATCTTGTTTTAAGGAAAATGAGGAGGTGCAACCTCCAATATAGCAATGCAAATATTGAGGTTGTGGGTTAGAAGCATAAATCTGGTTAGGTTACCAATTTACTTTAAGACGACCCTTGATTTATAATTCACTAAGTAGATTGCATAAAACCATTTTTGTGATGTTATTTCTTTTATATAACTATTGTTTTTTACCATGAATAATACAATACTATATTACAAGACTATGAGAGACTCTGTTAGACAGGAAACAGAATTGCTCTTCTGCAATATGCTTCTGTAAAATGGAATTTCTAATACATTTGACTAAATTACAGGTCTACTTCTGCATTATTTATTAATCAAATATGCACTGCTTGCTTACACTAAATATCTGGCAATCTGGCATTGATTTCTTTTTAATGCTGATGATTCTTGACTGTAATTGCTGACACTGACAGAATATTTTTGCTGGAATTTTATTTATCTTTAAAACTACTGACTGAAAAATGGGATTTGTATGCCTTTTTATGTTCATATAGAAACAAAAAAAATAGATTCCTTAGCCTATCGTTATAGAGATAGTAATTTTACTGGACTTGTTAATTCAGAAGGAAAACCCTGATTGCTTGCGTGTTTGGATCATATTAATGACGTTTGACTAATTTCAGGAACTCTTTGAAGGTTATTACTTCTGTCAGGCACAGAGAGAGGATTTCATTCAAAGAGCTAAGCCACATAAGGACCATCCCACAATCCTCAGGTAAAATAATTGAAAAAGTAGCTTCTGTAATCTGCTTCTTAGTCACTGCTTGCATGCCACTCAATGGACTGGAACCATATTATGCTGCTGTAAGGGGCAGTGGAACAAATATTGGCTTAGCCTTTTATGTGCATCATCCTGCAATGGATCTTATTCTTGTTTGAATGTTCATGATGCAGAATGCAGAAACTTGCAAAAGAGTTAGGTGTAGTTATACCAGTTAGCTTCTTTGAGGAGGCAAACAACGCACATTATAATTCAACAGCCATAATTGATGCTGATGGAACTGATCTTGGGATTTATAGAAAGTCCCATATTCCGGATGGACCAGGTATACAATATTCAGGCCATTTATATGTCATTTAGTATATCTACATCCTAACTCATCAAACAATCTCCCTTACAGGTTATGAGGAAAAGTTCTATTTTAATCCAGGTGACACTGGATTTAAGGTGGGTGCTTAAGATAGTCTTCATTGATATTCACTGCTTTGAATAACCTTGCTTTTATGGGTTTTTTTTAATGATTGTTGAACATAGTGTAACATTGAGGCTTTTGCTGAACAGGTTTTCCAGACTAACTTTGCAAAAGTTGGAGTTGGTAAGAACTTATAATTACTATAACTGCATTCTGTTCTTTTTGCCTACACTCAAAACTTCATTTAGTGTGGTTGTAGAAAAGAAAAATGTTGAATCTATCAAAAAACATTTTCCCGATTTTGATTTTCGCTTTGCTAAAGCAACCAAACACATTTTGGAAGCTGCATTTTTCATTTTTCTTCCAGATAGGAAACTGAACAATTTTTTTAAAACTACTTTAATTAATTTTCATGTCAGCTATTTGCTGGGATCAGTGGTTTCCTGAGGCAGCCCGAGCAATGGTGCTTCAAGGTGCTGAGATTCTATTTTATCCTACTGCTATTGGGTCTGAACCTCATGATGGAAGCATTGACTCTCGTGACCATTGGAAACGAGTAATGCAAGGGCATGCTGGGGCCAATTTGGTAGGTTTTGTACACAAGCTAATAGTTACCCATCCACATATTATCATTTATAATGTGTATCTATAAGGTGCATATCTTGCTATCTCTTTCTTATATGTGTGTATATATGCCATGCTCACAGTTGTTTCTATTTCTTAATCTAGAACTACTTCAGCATTAGTTGTTGGCTAAAAAAATCCAAGATATATTATGCTAAAGTTATGTATTAGAGAAAAGGAAATTTACTGTTTGATCTTTTTTTTCTTTCTTTTTTATTTATAAATATCAAGGGTTTAACCACTTGTGTAAACATTAATGTTTAAACTTTCCAACATATTTGATCAAATAATTTTGGAAAATGTAGGTACCTCTTGTGGCTTCAAATAGGATAGGAAAGGAGATAATTGAGACTGAGCATGGAAAAAGTGAGATAACATTTTATGGAAACTCCTTCATAGCAGGTAACTTTTGTGAATTGTTTTCTTTTCAGCACAGAAGCACACCTTGCTCGTTTGACCGGTGTGGGAAAACCCTTCATTTAAAAGATGATATACGTTTTCCACATTCATCTCACCCTTTGACCAATTTTTTTCTTGCTGTGTAGCATTCCCCCCTCCCTCCTCCTCCTCTTCGTTTCTTAATTGAATTGAATTTTTTCTTCATTCTTCTAACACTAGGGAATATTTAGTTGCAGGCGTAACTTCTCTGTTTCTATTTTTGTCTTTTCTATCAACATGCAGGACCTACTGGAGAAATTGTTTCAATTGCTGATGATAAAGAGGAAGCTGTTCTTATTGCTCAATTTGATTTGGACAAGATCAAATCCATGAGGCATTGTTGGGGTGTATTCCGTGATAGGCGTCCTGATCTATACAAGGTGCTTTTAACATTAAATGGCAACAATCCCGTCCAATGATAGATAAACATCTTACCTTGTAACTTTTATAGAATTATACCTGGAATGGTTTAAGCCGTTAGCGTTTATCACTCACCAAGAAGGCAAGAACAAGGGACAACACAAGAATATCATCTGCTAATTCCATGCAATTTAATAAATATGTGGACTAAATTTTATGCAATTTCGACACCGAAGTTTTCTGAAGTGTTCTAAATTTGCTGTTTGCTTCGGGAAGTGATTTGTTCTGTGTTTATATAGATCATTCCTGTAATTTTTTAAAGCATATTTAGCTAAGGTATTGTGATACGTGAAGATATAGCTATTGTAGACTTAGGTAGCATTTGGTTTACAGACAGAACAAAATTAAATGTTTTGCATTTTTTTTTGTTTTCTTAGAATTTCGGTAAGGGTCAACCTAACTTTAAAAGTTAGCTCACGAGCCAATCTCTCATATACACTATTTTAGTCATATTACTTATTAATGCTCTAACTCAATACTAAAAATTCATGAGATGAGAGTTATCTATCACGTAGATACATTATTTTAATTATATATAAACATCACTAATATCTTTAACCTAAATTAATTTGGGAATATTATTTTAAATATATTAAATTTTAATTTTTTTAATATAAACAAAAATTATTAAATTTTAATCCAATGTCATGCTCCGATCTATTTTTAAAATGTATAAAAGCAGTAAAACTTGTATTATATTATTATATTCACCAAAGATATCTAACCACAATTGTTGCTCAGAATGTACATAGCTTTCAGAGGAGGAAAACATGTTATTTCTTCAGTCCTCCAAGCAGCCCAGAACACTTAACTTGGCGGTATGTGAGAAAAAGATAAACATACACACTCCTTAATACTTTTTTTTTATTTTTTTTTTATTGGTTGAAATTTGTTAGAAATTATAAAAGTGTGTAGGTCTCATATTAAATGAATTTTTTTCATAAGTTCATAGTTTTAATTAATGAAAAGTGTATTAAATAAAATATGTCACAGAGTATGTTACAAGTATTATGAGAAAAATATCCTCTTCTCCCTCTAGATATCTTTTATATAAAATGCTTGATGACTGGATCAAAATTTACACAGAAAAGGGATAAAAAGGGGCCAGAGAGATATTTGGTGGAGCTTTGTACTATTCCTCCCTTGCCTTTCGTGCAAAAAGAAAAGGATGATACTTGTTTCATTCAATTTTTTTTAGAATACTTTTTTCACAATTTATTTTTCTGTTTATTTCTCTTCATTATATTACGTACTTTATATTTTTTTCTTTTATTTTCCTTTTTTATCTCTTTTTTTCGTTAAGATATATTGTGAGAAAATGTTGTCAAAATAGCATTACTCAGAAGAAAAATATCTTAAATGTTCCGTGAATATTCTTTCCTTTGTTCTATTTTTATAATACATGACTTGGTCCCTCGTCGTTACAGCAAATTTGGTTCGACTATACTACTGTTATTATACATTTTCATTATTCGCTATAATTTTTTGAAACTTATGAACTAATATGAATATCATTTTACATTTTGTAAATTTTAATAAATATAAACTAAAACGTTGTAAAAAAATGAATACTTTGTCATTACATTTACAATATTTGTATAAGCGATAATCTCACATAATGATATTATGTATGTAATTTGTGCATTAAATCATTGCCCTGGATCTTTTGAACATTACATCATATTCACAATTTTTTTGTCTAAAATACCATGGCCCTGGATCACATATTAAATGCTCATATCTTGGTGCCCTTTTCTTCTTTTTTGTGCGTCGTGTCTCTTTCAGAATCTTATCTCTGTTACTACGATTATGGGTTCTGATTTATTTCTAGATTATCCTACTTTCCCTTGGTTTTCATCTCTTCGTATTTCCTGTGGTAAGAAAAAGTGCTTCACCCGTTGCATTACTCAAAATGTGTCATTGCTATTTGCTAACCTCGATTCAACCCTCCCTGGCCATCATCAAATATTTGATTAGGAGTTTGTGCTCATATATTTGATTAGGATGAAAGAATGTAATGGTACTATGAAAGCTTAATTTCCAGAATGTGATTTACTCGTCTTAAAAAGAATGTTATCATTGGAGTTCTAGTGTATTGAGATTAGTAAGACCATAAACTGTTATATGAAATGAACCTTGACGGAAAACAACTGGGTTGAAAAATTGGAACCAAATATTAAATGTTACAGCTCAATTGATTGATGGAACAGTATGAACAAATGAACATGAACATGCAAGTTCAATTCATAGAGATGTGCCACGGGTAATAATAATAGTGTACCCTTTTTTATAGCTTAAAGATAATCCTTAGATAGCATGCATCTACCTTGTCTCCCTCTTACTTCTTGTTGGTCTCACGTGAAAGTCCCCGAATTTCAACTTCCCATCATAACTAAGAAACATACATAATAAAATAGACCTGACTCGTTTAGAAAGGATGTAAGCTGGCGGTGTCGGATAATGAAGAGTTAATTTTAGTTTAATTTTTTTTATTTGTTTTTTTTTCTTAAAAATATTTTTAAAGAGATTTACTCAAACAGGTCCCTTTGTCATTGACAGATGATTGCAATTTTCTGGTTAGTCCACTAATTCTGGAACACACCACAAAACTCTTTTTTACAAAATATTTAGATTAGGAGTAGACACTTCTTCTAAGTTCTAACAAGGTCAGAAAAAGATCACCAACTGCAACGAAAATTTATAGCAAGATTTACAATATGCTTATCAATACATGTCTGAGAATCAAGTTTAAGTCACAGTTGATGTGAGTTGATGTGAATGAAAACTCGATCAGAGGTGTGAACTCCTGTTTCGATCAGACAAAATTTTAAAAGTTAAGAGACAAAAGCCAACATATTAAAGAAAAGATACAAAAGCACAACAGTGCTTAAGTTTTTTTTTTTTCTTCTCTTATTTTTGTAAATCTTCCTTAGCATTCAAATTCTCTGCACTTTCATCAAGTGAGTGGCTAGTCATCACTTGAGCATCAATCTCATTTTCTTCATGATCTGTCACACGATCATCATTTTCCTCTCCCATGTTTTCTTCCTCCTCCTCGTCATCCATAGTTTCTATACCAACATCATCATCCATAGTTTCTATACCAACATCATCATCATCATCATCATCATCTTCTTCTTCTATAGGTTCATCCTCAGGATGAACAAAATGCAGCTTCAGCCTTCCATCCTCTCTATAAGCATGCAAGAACTCGTGTGTAGGAATCCTTATCTCTTCAAGAACAAACCTCCCTTCACTTCTGTAGGATCTGAAACAAACCCAAGGCTTCCCACTCTTCCCAATGCATGAAATTGGAGGAGGGTACTCACTTACCCTTGAAGTCACGTACTTTTTGACACCATCTTTCTCCTTATACACTCCACAACTCTCACTCATTTCATCCTTGAAGTCTTCAACATCATCAGAGCTCTCAAAGCCAAGACCCTCAGTGCAAAGGTGCAAGCTCTCAGAACTCAAGGATGAGAAGCTGTCACTACTTTTGTGCCTGTTGTTGTTGTTTGTTATCTCCGTTGATGATGATGATGAAGTAGAAACGTGGGGAGTGAATGGTGAAGATATAGGACTCTCCTTGAAATGAAGTTCTCCAAATATTTCAGTGAAGGAGTGGGTTTGGTCTGTGGGTTTTAGGGGTTTTATTTGGTTCCATGAGAGGGATTCAAGCAGGGTTGGCTTTTCTGGCAAAAGGGTGTCGAAGATGTGATGCAGGCTCCCACATGTTGCCATGCCCTTCTTGCTAGCCAGCGTTGGTGCTTTGTATAGAACTAAACACAGAGAGAAAGGAATAGGTTGATGTAAGTGCTAACTTTTGGTAGTTGAGAGATAGGGGAAAAGAGCAAAGAGACACGAAAATAGCATGAGATGAAAAAAAATCAAGAGGAAGATGCTGTTATATATATGCAGTAGGAAGCTCTGATCTATAGTATCTTGTTTTTTTTTTTTTTTTCTGTTGGGTGTGGCTTATAAATGGCCAACGGATAGTTATGCTTACGTAGCTTAGCCAGGATTTGTTGTTAGCCATATAAAAGTCCTAGGTAACTAACTATATGCAGGTGAGATTTATCTTAATATTTATCTTAATTCTTTTAGATAGAGATGTCATTTAATTATACTTTATACAAGAGGTAATTAGTGATAAAAAAAATCCAACGGAATATTTAATAAAATTATGTATTTTTTTTCTATATTATAGGTATTTTTTACGGGAAATAATCTAATATATTTAAGATTTAAAGTTGAAGTTGTTATTTAAACTAAAACAACTCTGCGCTAATTAATTCACATATTTAGTAATAAAATTTATCTAAACTCATTATTATTCATTATCCATAATAAATTAAAAAATTAGGGTAGATTGATTTCTTAAGCATCACGTTAATTAGCAAAACCTATCCTAATTTAGTATGCCATGTATTCTTAAAGTTGTCTAGGTACTCTCGATCACCCTTACTAAAAGGGCTTCCAACCTGAAAGTTACCTTTACACACGGTCATGGAAATGAGTTGATGACTTGGTATCTCCCAAAACATTGACCCAGTCTTGGGTGTAAATATAATACACGGATTGCATCAGGCAACAAATGTTTCAACTTTCTAGGCTTCTACCTAAATACATAAAAGAAAAGGGTATAATCATTAATTTGTCTGTGAAGATGAATACATAAAAATGGTATAACCAAGAGCTTTCCTGTGCAGATGGCACTCCAATTGGATGTTCCTTTTGGGGAAGGAAACAAGGGAGACAGGACCACAACAACTTTCTTTGGTTTGTGAGGGGCAAATTTTGAGCAATGATTCGATCCTACCATGGTGCTGTCCAGAGTACAATGATGTGAACGAGGAGACTACTTGCACTCCAACACTGACAGCCACACCCTTCTCTAAAATCTTCTAAAATTCTAACACATTTGAACGTGGGTACACGTTCAATTAGCCGTTTTCACTTGTTGTAACTGTCCAAGTGGCTCTGCTAGATTGAACATTGCAGGCAACGTGGCATGCTTGTATGCAATTGTCTCGTGACCCTTGGTACCACATTATCTAATTTGTATGCTGATAAAAAAAAGTCTAATTTGCATTGGTTAAAGACTAAAGTAGTTATGCGATTTTAGGACATGACCACCAAAACTTAGTTTATACGGTATTATCTTTCTTGCACAAATTATCCTTAAGATGAATCTATTTTGGAGTTTGTACTCTCAAATTTTGTTTTATAGGGAATTAGAAATGGACTAGTAATCTAAATTTGGAATCCTTACCTATCAAATATTACTAAGTGTGATTAAACACTACAGTCCCATTCAGCTTTTCTGCACTAGGGTCTAGGAGGATAAGGCTAGTAGCTAGTCTACAGAATAGAATTGCAACAAACCAAGAACTTATGCATGCATGGCTTCAAGTTCCACCATTCCCACTTCCACTTGTGATCATAATTTATCATTGGTGGAAAGAGGGGGAGGAATATTCGATTGAGTCCTTTAAACTTGCTGACTCCTTTCTAGGAAAATGGTTGTGGTTCTCAGTTATCCCTCCCTTTCACTGCCTTGTCCCATTATATTATAGAAATGTACATACAATTAACCCATAGATGCGTTTTGGTGGGAAAAATAGCTTGCAACATTTTCTTTAAAGTTTGATGGTTTTGTGGCTTTCATTCCTCTTGATATTTCCCACCTCCATAAAACATCTTGTCATTGGTCTACCTTTGTGGACCTGATGCCTCCCAAATCAGTCATACAATATACTTTTTTTCCATAAAAGTTTGTATTGAAGTTCTATAGCCACTACTATTATGGTCCAAGGGAAAAAGGTTCCGCTTCTACCTAAACGCGTAGCATGTCTCATTGCTATCATCTGAGCAATGTAAGTTTACGCCAAAACTTATTTGACCATCCATACGCTGGCAGGAAACCAAAATTGTAGAGTAAGGATCCAAAAGACCCTTCAAAAGTGCAACAGAAGATGAATTTATTAAGGAATAATTATGAACAACAGTAAACACACAGGGAATGAGATTTCATTACAATGTTAGTGTGATCAACTGATCATAGTACTATTCTTGAAATCAGATAAGTTAAACAAACAAAGGGGGAAAAAAACAACATAAAGGACAACTTCACAAACTTCCCCTAGCAATTTGCAACTTGAGACATAAATAAACTTACAATGCCACAATGTCAAATAATCAATTTTACATTTCAGTGCTCCTTCTGTTCTTCACATCCACGCCTTGATCTATTCATATCTTGAATCTATGTGGCTTAAACTCCCAATTCCTTTTTTTTTTTTTTTCTCAACAGGCCCTATTTGATGAATCACAGGTTGCTGCCTCTTGTCTTTTTGGACTCTTTTCTAGCTTGTGACTTACTTGATTTGCCAGTTTTACTCTTCCCCATGTTTCCTACGGGTGGAAACTCACAATACAAATCCTCATTGGAAACAAGATTCTCAGAAGAGTTTGTCAAACTGCCAGGTTCTGCTCCAGTTGAGTTGTTTTGGAGTGATTCAGGGGAACGATCTAAGGCAGTTTTCTCTAAAACAAAGTTTTCTTGAGCCTCTTCATTTTCTGCTGGAGTATCTTGCTGGAAGGACTCCAAAAGTGTATGGTTTTCATCATCAATAGAAGGTTGCAAATAAAATCTAGGATAAGATTCTACCACAGAATCCTTTCTTTCCCGCACTGTCCTTGTTATAAGTGTCTTCAAGAAGTTCATTACTTGAACTGCATACATCAATGCAGATATAGGGTCTGCCATCTGCAATCAGAAAGACCAAATACTTTCGTTGACTCAAACGGTCAAACCTACTATCAGATAGAACAACTATCACATTGGCATCTTTATTTACTATTGGGAAAACATAGCATAGTAAAGACTTCACTAAAGGTGAAAATATTGTCAAGACAAGTAGTGCAGAAAAGATTTCCTGATAAAAGAAAACTTCAGTTGGATTTCAAAAGATTCCCATATGCAATTTAGTAAAGTAGAAAATGAAAATATATAGCACTTGTATGGCACATCTTTTATTCCTTGCAATCACTTGAGAATGAAAAAAAATGGAAGCACACCTGAGTCATATTTGGTGCAAAAACCATGGCAATGTTATGCGCATTCATCTTATTAACATTTTCGTGTTGGACAACATCAGCCATCAGATTGATGGCCCAGTCCAAGAGTGAAGCTTCAGTATGAGGTAGATGTCTCACTAGTTCAGCACATTCATCTTCAGTCTGGCATTGCATTACCTGCTCCGGTGATAATGAATCCAGAATTCCTGTAGGAAGTTCCCTAAACCAAGCCTTGAAAAAATACAAGAATATCAAAATAGTATGGAATATATCATTATGCATTTCCTTTACGCCAAGTCAAAAGCATAAAGAATAGATTGTAAGCAGAAGCTACAAATTAAAGCAGTGTTTTGTAGCATTTACCTTATATTCCTTCATAAGAAAGATAGTTTGCTATGTACGTGAGTTTAATTAAATGGGATTCTGGAATGGATTCTTATGGTTACTTGCTAGGACAAAACTACACCAATAAAAATGACATATTCCAACTAAGTATTACTATAGTTTCATGAAGCAGAAATTTAAACAAAGATGTTGGAAACTTGTTATATTTGTCCTAAAGACATGAATTGACAGGTTGTTAGTGGCTAGCAGTAAATGTTGGAAGGTTAAGACAGAAACAGATGATGATATGGATGCAATTGGTCAGCATATGATTTAGGAAGAACAGAAAGCAGATAGAAAAATGTAGGTTCTCATTGAGCTTGAAGTATTTTTATATTTTTAAACAATAAAGCAAATGTTAATTATAAATTTTGATAAGTATAGGAGTGGCGATAGATCATTTGTTTAACTTAACTATTTAATAAAGGACATTTTAGAAAAATGAGAAAAAAAGTTAGGGATAAGATGCAATAAAAGAATAGGAGTGACAATACATCCTTCCTTCATATTTGCAGAATGTCCGAGCTCCCCATTTATTCTATAATCCAAATATTGTATGGGTAGACAATTATACTATTCATCTGATCCATTAAAACGATCTAGATATTCTAGATATGCAATGTGGTTCTATTCAGTCAAATACACTTTGGAATTTGGAAATGATGTTTGTTTGTCTCAATTGTTACTTAGACAAGTAACTGTTCGAAATTGATAAGTTCCTTTCTCCAATCAATTACATGTTGAATCAATGTTATGCTCAAATGATATTATGTTAGATCTATAATAAAGAAAAAATATTTATTGTTTTTTTTTTTTTGTCTTTTTGAAAATGGTAATGAAAATAATCATTTCTACAAGCAAAAGTAATCATCATAACATAGAAGAGCCTTTTTTTTTGTCAATATGATGATTCAGTTCAAGTCACCTAACAAACATCTATAAAAAAGTAAACCAACAGAGGAGCCCGAAACAAGTAATTATCTTGCAGTGTTATACCTTAATTAGCCCTGCCAGACAATGTACATCAATGTCTTCCGGGACCACTCCCAAATTCAATTGATCCCTAACATGTTCCTCTTGACCATTGTCCGCGTTAATTCTGAAAATCCCCTCTACCTGCATGTGTAAATTCAACTTTTTAACCCAGAATGACCATTAATGCAATTATTTGTAAAATGAACAAATAAGTCCCCATAGAACAGTGCATTATAAAGCAGGACTATCATTTTTGCTGGTTTTACACAAATTGCATCCAATAAATAACCACCAACATCATGAGAAATTTACAGACAAATGTAGTTGATCAACCTGCAAACCTCCTTGAACATACAAATGCCTTTGCATCAACAGCAAAATTGTTGGCACACTGTTCCCTCTTGAGTCATATGATAACTGCATGGATTCTGTTGAAACTCCAAAAACAGATGCACTACATGTGAAAAATCAAAGAAAAGCACAAATAAATAAAACACAACAACACAACCTTTAAATCAAAATCATACTATTCTGATTTGTTGACTTTATAAAAACTGATGGTGCAAAGAAATTAAACTCGTAATCAAAATTATAATGTACATTAAAAAAAATGAATAATTTTCCTCTAAAATATGAAAACTAATAAAAACCAACATGCATTTAGAAATGTGACTTTAATTCAATGATGAAGAAGTATCTTCAATACATGTCTTGGAATATATAAGCATGGACACAGACCTAGCACTAGGAGGCCTTCTTGGGACTTCAGGTTCAAACTCAACAGGCAAGCCCAAGAAACCGTTGAACCTATCAAAGGTGACATGCGCAACATGGCGCACGTTAGTAGGGGAACCAATGTCCATAATAATGGAGCAGATGTTTCTGCAAGGAAGCTGGAAGGATTTCCTGAGAAGGGTCAGAAGAAGAGGCAAGAGAGATGGGAGGAGAAAGGCATTATTGAGAGAAGAGAATGAAGAGGTTAATGTTGTTGTGGTTGTTGTCCTTGTCTTCCTTGTTGGTGATGAAGAAGCAACAAAATGGGGTGGGGATGAGGAGTGGAGGACCTCGGTCATGGCTGGCAATGAAAGAAGCCTTTACTTGGAATATAAAAAACGAAAGCAACAAAGATTTTGTTTCAGAAAATGCCAAGGGGTTGTGAGTTGGAGTTGGATTCAAGGAAACTGCACTAGTTTTTGTAGGGTGTGGGACGTGAGAATCATTAACTCTTTTTTTTATGTTATGTTGCGTGTTCTGGAGCGTTGAACAAAGTAGTAGTCACGCTTGTGTATTTCTGTTGGAGAGAGAAAGAGACAGTAAGAGTATAACTAAAGACAACAGATAGACAACACAAAATTAAACTGCTGAGCAATGAAATGAAGACTTGAAGATGGTGAAAACTTGTAAAAGAATATCATAATAATAATAATAATGAGATTTTTTTTAGACGTTTAGATATGTTTTTAGCCCGTGTAAATTTTGTATTTTTTTAATTTTGGTTTTTATAAAAAAAAACATTGTTTATTTTATTGTAAATTTGTGTTTTTTCAATTTTTGTCCCTTTGAGATATTTTGTTCATTTTTAGTCTTTAAATTTACAGTTTTTTAATTTTGATCTTTGTGAGGGTCAATTTATGGAGATTATAAATGAAAATTTTTAAATTTTAAAAGAATTATAATTGAAAAATATAAACTTACAAGGACTAAATAATGAACCAAAAAAACTTACAAAATCAAAATTAAAAAATGACAAATTTACAATAAAATAAACAATGTTTTTTTTTATAAAAACCAAAATTAAAAAAATACAAAATTTACACGGGCTAAAAACATATCTAAACGTCTAAA
>PYAF01006334.1:301030-316121 GCA_007407185.1 Glycine tomentella
AGCTGACTATGTATATTATAAACTTACAAGGACTAAATAATGAACCAAAAAAACTTACAAAATCAAAATTAAAAAATGTCAATTCATATGGACTAAAATTATAAAAATAAATTTATATAACTCAAAAATAAAAAATCGTTAATTTATACGGAATAAGAATATATTTAATTTTTTTTATCAGGATTTATGGTTTAGTAATATGTTTGGTAAAACTTCTAAGAAACTTATAAGCTGGTTTCATTAGTTTATAGCTTCTATTTTATTTAAAAAAAATAATATATCATTATTGTATTATTAGTTTAGTACACCTAAATTAAATATATTTTTTCTTCTACAAAAACATCTTCTTTTATGTTACCAGCTCCTTCTCACACCATCTTTTTACCATAAAAAAATACACAATTGTAATTTATAATATACATAGTCAGCTAAATGTGATGATGACCCAATAATTAAAATAATAGTAGTATATTTTTATTTAAAGAATTTATACAAATCTTCCTTTAGATTATGAATGATGAATAGAGTATTTATTACGTAATAATTAATAATACGCGTGAGATTGTGTTCATGAAATATCCACCAAAAAAATTGTGTTCACTAAATTAAAAAATACCCTTACCTTCACACCATAGCTTATACGTCCTGTTATATTGATTAAGAAAATAATAAATAAAAAATCACTGTAAATTATATCAAGAACTATAAAAAGATCGTTTAATTAATAACATTTCAATAAAAAAAAAAAGTATCTTTAGTTTTCCATTCAATGTTTTAAAAATACTTGCTAATATTTTCTTATGCATTAAAAATTAATATGATAATTTCATTGGCTACCTAAAAAATAAGAATTTCAGGTGATATCATGTTTTTGTTTTGTGAATGGGTGATATCATGTGTGTCTAGATGTATGTTGATAGAATTAATTTTAGATCGTCATGATTTTATAGAATTAATTATGATTGAAATTAATTTTGATGTAACATGATTTTTGTTTAGATAATAAATATTTAAAAGATGATTTTTTTTTCATAAAATATTGTTTGAATACTTTGAACACCTTGCAATCATGCGACTAAGGGACATTCATGCACAACCTCTCAATAAGTTAGATGTATTTTTGGTGGAGAAGAAGACTTAAATGGTGATTGTGAATCAAAGAGATCCAATTCAGTTGATTGAATAAAGTAAGTAAATGTTACAAATCATTTGATATTGTTTTTTATTCCTGCGATTAAAAAAATGGTGATTGTCAGTCCAACCCACAACCTGGCATAAGGAAAAAACGGGGTGCAAGTAGCAACAGCTTTCGTTATGAAAGATGCCCACCAAACCAGTAAAAGAGATGGAGCCCACCATAGCCCAATTCTCTTGAACAAGAGTGCTCATTTTCCTCATTGTAATTTTTTTTGAGTCCTTATTGTAAAGTTATATAATATATATTAGTTTTACTTTATTTTCTAAAAAACAAAACAATTTGTAAACTTAGTTTTTAATATAGATTTATTTTCAACATGAAATTAAAAAAAATGAAACGAAAAATATCGGAATAGTTTTTAAGACACTGTATGGTTCACTGAAGACATACATTTTTATTCAATTAAAAATTAAACTTTATAGATTAAAAAAATAATTTTTATTGTTATATATTTATCATGTATTTGAACATCATAAAATGAATATCGTTTTTAATAATTGTTATCATTGTATCCCAAACATTAATTTCTCCGTTTGGAAAGTCATACACGATTACATGGCGTCTAAGGTCTACCTTAGAGACGAAGCATAAAAATTAAAAAAACTCTTGGGCTCTACCTCTCTTCTATAGAGAAATTGCTATCAAATTTTAGAGTACCAATATGAATTTATCTTAATTTAATCAATCAAATTGCTTGGGATAAATATTGCTGAAATGGACACGGCATGGCGACATTGACCACCGTCTTGGAAAACAACGTTGTCGTTGCGTGTGTGGATTCCTGTCATCACGTCAAAATCCTATAATAATGATACATTAAAATTTAGACACATGCCTATAGTATATGTTACCAATCTCGAAACTAGAAAGTACCGTTATCTCTCTGAACGTGCTCGTGCAATTAAGCAATCTGAATCTTAGCCAAGGTTGTAACTAGCTAGCTATGTCTTCTTCATACGGTGGATACCATTCTCAATCTCAATCCTATGCTCCATCTGCGCCAGAACAACCTCCATATTCTAATTACCATCACACTTCTTCTTCTATATCAAATTCATCGTCCAACTACCCCTATGGCAACGTTTCATCATCATCGAGTTTTCCAGCAGCGACACCCCAGGACGTGATTCGGAGCTTTCAGATGGTGGATAGGGACCGAAGCGGCTTCATTGATGAGCGTGAGTTGCAGCAAGCTCTCTCTTCTGGATTCCACCACTTCAACCTTAGGACCATTCGTCTTCTCATGTTCCTCTTCAAGAATCCACACCAACCTCTCACTATTGGTACCTACCTTCTATTCCAATTTTTATTTTATTTTTTATTATTGGGTTGGAGTGTTCATTTGTGTTGATTTCAATTGCCTGTTGCTTGTGCCTTCACAGGACCAAAGGAATTTGCTGCTCTCTGGAGTTGCCTTGGTCAATGGCGAGTGAGTCTCTTTTTCATTTCTTCTTTTATTCTTTCTCAACATAACCATGTTTCATGTTCAATACATAGGAAAATAAAATGAATTGAGCTTTATTTCATAAGCTAAAATCAACTTATACCCATTAGTTTTCAGACAAGTTATTTGAAAGAGGTTCTATAACAGATAAATGCAGGGGTGATTTTAGGTTAGAGAAAGAAAAGTTCAATCTGTTTATTATTTTATTTTCTTCTCTTACATGTGATTACGAACAAGTTTATCCAAATTGTTTAGGTTTGAAATTTGTGTTTTACTACAATGGAACTTCACCCCATGTAATTGTCTCTGAATTTGTTACTTCAATTTGTAGGGAATATTTGAGAGGTACGATAAAGACAGGAGTGGGAAAATTGATCCATTAGAACTCAGAGATGCTCTGTATGGTATTGGCTATGCTGTACCAGGCTCGGTTCTACAACTACTGCTTTCAAAGTATGGTGATGGAAGTGGTAGGAGGGTTGAACTTGGTTTTGACAGTTTTGTCGAGTAAGTTAACTTTATCTGGGTCTTTGAAGAGAGTAAATTTTTTATTTTGGTCATTGAAAGATTTTTAGATTATGATTTTGGTCCTCGAAATGTTATTGCATCAACTTGTCCTCAAATGATGTTTTTCTTTTTTCTGCATCAAAATAGTCAAAATACTTAATGTGTCATACTATGATAAAATAATGATTTGGGGGCCATTTTGATGTAGCTGATGCTTGGAGCACCAAATTGGTAGTATTCTGAAATCTTTCAAGGACTAAATTGGCTTTTGCTGTATTTGAAAATGTTAATGTCATTATATATCTAATGTTCTGTTTTTGGATGTATGCAGGTGTGGGATGATTATTAAGGTAAAACTATGAGCTTTTGAAGCTATGGACGTGCCTCTCATTTCTCTATTTCTTCTTTAGTGTTTCTTTTTCACCCTTTCCTGTGATATGGGCCAATTCACCTGTTCCATTGTTTGCTTTGCTTGCTGTATGTGGTTCAGGACATAGATGTCTATACTCTATCTTGTTGCATATGCATTATCTTCACTATGTGATATGATAGGTTGTGAGAAATAAACATTTGGGTGGGTGTCATATGGTCATGTTTGAATAAATTTCTGCACAAGTGCTTTGGAAAAGAAAAGAAAAAATGGTTTTTTTTTATAAGTTAAAATTATTTTATATATAATTTAAAATCAATTTTTGAAGAAACTAATATAAGAGGACTTTCACAAATTTATTTTTATATAAATTAATTTTCACTTTTAGGGTAAGTTTTTTTTTTTTTTTCATTTTTATTTTTTTTCTCCTATAAGTTTTTATAAAAAAAGTTTATCAAAATAGGACCTATCTCTTAACAAACTTTGCCAAGAAAAATCTGAAGGCCTAAACATTTTGAAGCGTCATTTGTTCATTTCAATATGTAGAAATTAGCCTTGTCATGAAAGATACATGTTCTTGTAACCAAGTGTTGCTTCTTCTTTATATACTTGTGTTTGTTACGGTGTTAATTACTTGTTACATTTTCAGGGTCTAACTGATAAATTCAAGGAGAAGGATACACGGTATACGGGTTCAGCTACACTTTCATACGAGGCCTTTATGACTATGGTTCTTCCTTTCCTTGTATCTTATGATTGATAAGCGATGCTCATCGTCAAGATTTCCAAGTTCTTTGGTGCTACATTCAATTGATTATTTTGTGACTTTGATTGCGAAGAAATTTTTACGGTGCAAAGATTTGTTATATTCATTTATGTTCCAGTAATGCCTAGACTCACTTTCATACAGAGTACTTCTCATACATCTCATTCATTTACATTTTTTTTTACCAACAAGTTACCTACATATAGCTAAGGGGCTTGTGGCAAGAAAAGTGATTAGCACAAGTAGGTGAGTGGTGAAAGTGTGTATATAGAATAATGTATGTATTTAAACATTGTTTTTTCCTTTACATATAGTTGTAAACATTTGTAAAAATATTTATTATATGAATACACTCAATTATATTTAACATTTTAATATTTATTGGTATGAATAATTTTACATATGCACAATTTCACACACATGTTTATCATTACTTCTCCCAAACTAAACATCCAACTAATTTAATCAACTCCATATAGTTAATTAAGGGTTTGTTGCAAGAAAAGTGGTTAAACATAGGAAGGTAATGACCGGTTACTTGTTAGTGGAATATCTTTTACATAATGTTTGCAAAAGTAGCATGTTTATTTCACTAATGTCAATCAAAACTAGCGACATTTTTTTGCTGCCAGTTTGAATTGCGGATTCAGATGTAGATTGCAATTCCTGGAAAGCTTGAAATATAGAAAATTAAAATCTTCAAGAAATATTATTAATACGCATGGAATAAATAAAAAATATTGGCTCAGCGATTTTTATTCTTGTTACTTTTTTATATTCGGTAACGTAGCTCTGGTTACAACTTTCAATTGATACTTCTCTTTGTTGGATTAAGAAAATGGAATGTCCTGAAGAAAATAAATTATCACATTTTATTCTGCCTGCGTACTATGAAAGGCAAGTAAACAAAATAAAGTCAAAACACTAACTTCTACGTAAATATTTACCCTGCGGACATGACGAAATAACTCCATACTTCATGAGTTTGTAACTTGTAAGATATTGCTCGCATAAGTTGTGAAGATTTTTTTTTATTCGTAGGAATGGAAAGAATTTATAATATTCCCACACCTTTTTCAATTAACTTAATTAAATCCCTTGATGGTTGAGAAAAATCTGTGTCTTACTTATCAATAATTGTCCCTACAAAAAAGGATAAATAGACTAATAAAGTCAGGTCATAGATTAAACTAAATTTTAGTCGATCCCATCCATAAGATACGTGGGTTCCATTTCAACCCCCATCAATTTTAGTCAATACCATCCTCCCCATGAAATTACAATTTGCACTTTATCCCGGCTATTATAATTTGAACATACAAGTTTACAAATAGACTCTAATCATTCATCAAATCTTACATCATGCATCAATAGAATATTTTCCAACTTGCGTAGCAACAAGAATGGCTATTAGTTATTAGAAAAGAAAAATAAAAGTTTAGTATGATACCTATTGTATGACAGCAAAATTTTATTGAAGTCTAAATATAAATCAATGGTAGGATTCGACTATGTAGAGTATAGCCATCAATGATCTAGTCATCTAGATTTATATCTTAATTGAATAATAGCCAAGTACTTAGGCCGATAGAATTGGAAATCAAATCTAAATTATGATTTGCAGAAATATAATTTGACTTGATTATTTTAATTCAACTATTTGATTTGCACACATATACTTAAATAAGTTATTCCATCAATTGGCACCATTAATTGAAATTGAAATAAATTTGATTTTAGATTTATAAATCTCTATATTCATATTTATGAATATATATTTAAGTAAATTGTAAAATAATTATCTAATGACAGGGAAACAAGTGGCTGCTTTTTAATATCAAAATTAAAATATATAGAGATGAAATAACGTTTAATAAAACATCTTAAATTTGAGTTTTATATATAGTGAGGTCATTGTAAATATTGTTGTTGTCTTTTTTGTGACTTACTTAAAAAAAATTGAGAACTATTCGTCTCTGAAATTTATTTATTGCAAACAAAAATAGTTTAACATATTTAACGCACACCCTGCAATCGAGTTGGCGTCTCTTCCGGGCTACGTGGCAAAAATAACACCCGGCAAGTAAATTGTTTTCTTTACACTACCTTCGTAACACACACACACACACACACATATATATATATATATATATATTTGTACAGTAATGTACATTAGCCGTAACATCTTTCTCCAACATAAGTATAATTAAAAGTTCTAGTAAACATGTTTTTCCGTTAAAAAAGTTAACCTACTACTTCTTGGTCTGCAATAGTGCATTCTCTAAATTCTAAAGTGAGGTTTAATTCTCACTTCTTGTTGAATCTATTATGATAGCTAAAACTTAATTTCTACGGCTCCACAAACCCACCAGTTGATGCAGAGGAGCCAAGTTGCCTACTGATGACAAGCACAATAGATTAGAGCAATCATTCAATTAACTACTAACTACTAACCAGTAAACTTTCATTTTCATAAGTGGGCCTTAAATTTCTTATCAATATCACTCGTACCTTAAAGCCAAAAACTATTGTAAGTGAGGAGGTCCACCACCTTTTAATCAATGCTTCAAAGCAAAGAACCTCAAGATAATTAAGCGTGCACAACAAATTTAAAGTGAAATATTTCTTTTGAGCTGTTTATAATAATATCATCTCTATGGAGCAATTATGATACTAAAATAATAATGTCATCATCATTTTGCAATCTACGCGTGCACAATATAAAAAATAGTTCCACTCAATCTGAACATATGTTATTTGATATATATGTCTGTAACTAGAACAAAACAATTGGAAATAATTCAAAAGTTTCAGCGTCTTAATTTATACTACACTTTTGACCTTTTACTCATGGTTGCTTGCACGACGTAATCTTATGTAATTTTCTCCGCTATATATTGTTTGTAAATAGTACATTTAAAACTTTAAAAGAAGTACCATTACTAATATCTGTAAGTAGATATAAAAACAAATTAAATCAGCATCATTAGTTTAACTCAATGAAGTTTTTCACAAAAAAAAATGCCAACTGAGACTACGCACAAACGAGAGTCATAACTGAACATTTTCTTCTACATGTGCATCATAATAATTCTCCTTTCTTTCTGTCTAAAAAAGAAAATATTTTTTTTTCCTATATCAACTTTAAAAAAAAAAAAAATCACTGTGCTCCATATTACGATTATTTCTAAACTGTGAAATAAAAAATTATATGAATGGATTTAGCTAAAAACTAGATTTAAGAATACGAACTAGTCCTTGAACAACTGCTCCCATGGCTGTGTACAAAAAGTGTAGAATTTGCCTTGCCTTTGTCTCCCTGCAAAGATGCGTCAACATTAAGTCAAAAATATGCATGCACGGTGCACCTTTCTCCAAAAAAAAAAAATTAATGTCGAAAGTGGAAGAAATTCTTATGCGATATTTACCCATATTCATTTAATTCTTCGGGAGAAAAAAGAAGTCTAAAACTGTAATTTACATCACATATCTTATGGTCCATTATATTACTACTACTGATTATACACCTATTAAATGACGAACACGTTGTCATTATGTTCTATGTCCCAAGTTGTCCGAATTTGTATTAAATTAAACTCTTTATTCGATCAATTTTCTATCCGTTTTTTTCTTCAGAATTTATGAAACTAATGCCAAATCTGCTCAATAAATAATAAATAAATAAAAACATGTGCTTGGTGGGTGGTGGGGTAGTATTACTGACCAAAAATTAAAATAGAAAATTACACCACTAAGTCACAAACTAAAATACTAATTTAAATTTATTTTAAATAGTTTAGTTTATATTTATAAACTTTTTAATAGAATTAAAAAAATTATCAATTCTCTAAGTTTATATTAAACAGTTCTTGTGATATTTTTTTGGAGTTTAATGATTTTACAGTGATGGTGTAAAATAATTTTATATAAATTTGAAAAATAATAATTATATTATAAATAATGGATTGTGATAGAATGATGATATAAATTTTTTAAAGTTTTGGATGAATAACTCATTTTCTCATATATTTTTTCCTATTGTTTAGAACAGCATAATTAAAGTAAAGATATTTTGGTTTGTGAGTATGGCAATTGGCATCATCACAAGAGAAATTTAATGCCACAAAAATCAGGTATGGAAGCAACTAGCAATAATCATCACTAATTGTGCTTTGAAAATATTTAGGTGGCTGCTCCAATTTGTCATTCTCATCCCAATTGAACCATGCTGATGTAAGCACTTTATAAATTCAATTGAAATGACCTGGGCCACCTCTAATAGCCGCCCTAAGCCCAATTTTTATGACCCTTGTGTTAGAATCTTCCACACGAGATTATTCTCGTCCAACAAAGAGGCACCATTAGAATTGAAAATCATGTTTTTCTCCATTCTGATTCTCACAACTGCATTCAACTCATGAATTTTTCTAAGTTGCAAATGATACGCAACGATACCTTGTAGTGTAACATCTTGTTTGACCTTGCAACAGTTCACACTAAGAAATTTTAATTCTATGAGCACAAGTTATTCACTATAGAGATAGCATATATAATAGAATCTCTAAACTCTTTACTCAACAGTTTAATAAAATTCCACAGTAGGCCCCTGTTGGTAGGTGACATCCCAATGCTACCACTGAAATTGATCTCCTTATATATTTTAATTAGGTTTAATGGTAAAAATAAAAAGAAAATAATTTATGCAACTAAAATTCTTAAACCGATATCCAATCATAAAAATGAATGAAAAGTCTATATATGTTTTTTTATAATAATTATCTTAACCATTACACCCGTCATATTTTTGGTTGATTGAAAGTTTAATTTTTTTTACAACTCGACAGTTAATAATAACTTACTAGGGTTTGGTTAGTAGTGAGAAAGTTTGAATAATATGTATGAAGATTTGGCTTCAATATATTATTGTGATTGTGTGCCAAAACAAATTAATTAATTAAAATCACTTTTGCATAACTTTTAAACAAAGGGTCCCACAAAAGCTCATATGGGAATAGAAGGAAGGAAAGTAGTGGAAAGGGGAAGCCACCTATGAGATAAGGTTCAAAACCAAGGACAAAATTCACAAGGATTGGTTATCTGACAAGAGGGATCCTGAAGGCTTTTCTTTTCCGTTTGACATAACCGAATTTGGACTTTTGTATAGCTCAAGACAAGGAGAATTTTATTCACGGGGAAGATCCACATGCATGATTGCAAGTAGGAGATAAGGAAGATGGAGACCCATCACCATTTCCTTTAATAAAAATAATGAAGAAAGTAAGGTTTTCTGGGGGTGGTTATAGCAGCAGCACAAGAGTCCACTTGGTGCATGCACAAGCACTAATTGGACAGCATTTGACAGGTTTTGCTTAAAGAGATACCATTTAGGCAGAACTTTTACACGCTATGCTTCTAAAGCTTTCCCATCATATCATTTTTCAGATTACATATTTGCCATAGTACTATCAAAAAAGTCAAAGAATAACTTGAAGGAATCAAAAACGCTTTTGATTTTTTTTTTCCAGACTTCCCATCTCTTTATGACCGTGATCATTCCTAATTTGCTAGATAATGTAACAAACTGGATTCATTAGAATTTCAGGAGCTGCACTAGTTTTCATGTGACGAAAGAATGAAAAAAATTTATAGCACAATAACTTTAGTTTCATTATTTACAATACCTGGTTTCCCAACAGTTACTGAAATTGTAATTGGAAAAAAAAAAAAAAAAAAAAGAATATCAACACTTGCGAATAAAAAATTCAGGGAGGAGTTATAAGATTGACGGAGAAAAGTAGAGAGATGTAGTGATTTTGAATCTTCTCACTAACAAAAAAAAAATAACAACCTAACAACTAAACATTTTTGTCGATAAAAAATAATAATTCAAGGAATATATTAAAATTTCCCTCACCTTCACCAACTCCTCTTGCAAAGAATCATTTGTAGAAAGTTATTTGTTTTGTTATATTCCTGATCACGGTCTTGAAAGCTCCCAAGTGAACAACACACACGTAAATATGTAGATGAGAAAATTGGTGGACAAAGCCTGCATATCAATAGCAATGAGAGCATTAGATATATCTACTTTAGAAAAGTTTCAAAAAAAAAAAAAAAAAAGTAATGAAACTTTTCACTGGTAAAGTGATTGAATGTATACTTACGTTAGATTTGGACTCTATAACCATTTCTGGGAGATAACCTTCTAATCCAATGTTATAAACTGGGGTACCATCAGGATAATAAAGGCCATAGTTTCTCTCAGAAACAGGACCAGGCTTCAAATTCTCATTGAAAAGTGCAAAGACAAAAATATCGATTGGAACAGATGGATTAGCAGGAGTGCCTTGCTTCTGCTCTATCCTCTTCAACAAATTACTATTATATATTTCTGCATTCTGTGGTGTGGCTCCAACCTCATCAGGGTCACCCTTAGAAGGCCAACCAGTTTCTGAAATCCTGACTTCAACATCGGTATGTCCCAGCGCTTTGATGGCGGCGTAGACAGCATCAATCTGAGCATACAACATGTTATCATAATGCAAATTGGTGTTTGGATCAGTGGCCCCTTGATTTGGCTGAAATAGCACATAGTTCAAGGAGATTTGGTTTGGATTGTCCTTGTAGGCAAAAAAGGGATATGCATTAATGAGGAAGGGTGATTTGATTTGAGCATGAAAGCTAAGGAGGGGTTGAATGTATTGTATCAGATCTTGCCTAAATGCCCCAGATGAAGGAGGAAAAGAATTGGCTAAAATGTTGAAAGAATGAGCAGTCGTAACAGTAACTTGTTGTGCTAGTCCTAGATTAACAAGGGCATTATACACACTTTGCATTGCTGGGAGAAGATTTGCTGTGAGCTGTGTATCATTGTAGTTGAATACCTCATTTCCTACAGTGATGCAAGTGATTCTGGTTTGTGAAATGTACGGCTGAACATGCTGTTGAACCCAGCTCTGAGCCTTAGAAGGGTCTCTCATGCTCTGCAGATACTCGTTCCCTAGTCCTATGATGAATTCCACATCTGAATTGGAGAATGCAGATAGAACATGTGGATCAGCATCATAGAGTTTGATTCTGGAGACATTCAGAGATTTTATAAGAACAGCCACACGAGATGGAGATGGAAGGTTGTTGGCTATTTGCCCGTAGTTGATTCCAAAATTAAGGCCACGGCTTTGCACGAACAAATCTGATGAACAACAACAACAACAACATAGTTTGATGTATCAGAATACACAAGAATAAATAACAACAAATCTAAAATCTTTAATTTTCCAATGTTCAAGAGCCATAATTAACAATCAATCTATAATAGAAGATAAAAGAGAAAGCTTCGAGAGAGTCAAACTCTGAGGAAAATTGTGAAACACTGGCTAACCCATAATTCAGATTAGATATTGGACAAACAAAAAAGCTTATATTTATATGGAGGTTGGAGAATAGATACTCAAACCCAATTGACAAAACAAGAAAGCTAAACTAATGGACGATTTGATTCCTTTGAGCACACATTGAGGTCTCTCTTTCATTCCAAGAAGCTAATTAAAAAGGAATAGTATTCTGATCACAATTCAGAATGGCCCATTCCATTTGCCAAGAAAACATGAACAGAATAAGATTACTCCACAACAACTCGAATAGCTAAAATTCTAAAAATTTATTCACTTTCCAAGGAATCATGCAGAAGTTGACAAGTTAGTGGAAGATTAGATGACAAACCTGAAACAGTGAGAAGCAGCAATAGCAAGGTAAAGAAGAAAGAAGAGGTTGCCATTGCTGATCTGATGTTCTTGGGCATAACTGCCAACCAAGACCACCACGCTTCCAGCCTGAAGGTCCAAGGTTTGCCACATAGCAAAGTTATTACATTACATATATATATATATATATATATATATATATATAAACAAAGTTACAGAGCTATTCTGTTTTTATGTGAAAACTAGGCAATGCTATTTGGTTGTCTCTCTTCTTTTTTTTTATTGTTGTTGTCATTATTATATATCCACTACTAAAGTTACACGTACGAGTCTATGAAACTCTTACCCCAGTATTAACCTATGCAAATTCGCCGACATAGTACGATTTTATTGAAAGTTTCGTGAGAATTCGCGGGTAACAAGTTAAAAAAAAAAAAAAAAATCTCTGTGTCTGTCTTTTTAATCACTGGCTCATTCTACAAACGGAATTAGATGTAACGGAAAGAGTTAATATTTCACAAAATTGTCTCCGAATGCTTTTATTATTTACATTCGCTTTTTAATCACTTTTATTCCTCTCTAAATTTTGGAACGTATGAGTTATTTGATAACTGGATCCGAAGGGGAAGTGCAAAAGAATATTAACTTGTAATCAACCTAATCACTTTTTAATTACATTCATGATTGATACTACAGTGAAATAGTTTTTACTTGTATTTTTTTTATCGATATGATTTATTTAATTTTTTTGACAGAATTCTTTTAGATATGATAGCAACTGATTTTTTTATCAATTAAAATTATTTTATTGTTTTTAAAGGAGGGGTGAATGTGAGTGTGAGGCTTGTGGTCGTTAGCATTCGGCCAAATCCCTCTAAAAAAAAAAAAAAAAAAAAAGCATTCGGCCTAATTTACAGACTTTGTGGTGTAGATTAAGTTGTATTATAGATATCTGTTCTGTGAATGAAATAACTTGATCTGATTGAAGTATCCGCGATATCGTTTTCTAACAAATATTCTTTGCATCAAATTAATAAGTTATTTACAATATTTTTTACACCGACATTTTTTTTTCATGGAACTTTTACACCGATATCTAATAAACTTTAACCAATTAATATTTTAATTTTTAAAAAATATTTTAGATTTAAAAAACTTAAAAATAAAAGGTTAACTAAACTCCTCGTTATTGCCTATCACTCTATTCTGCTTCATTCTTCTATCTCAAAATTTCACCATCAATTTTTTTTTGCCATCGTATTCAACCCTACTCCATGTTTCATGCCATCTTTCACCCCATTTTCTCGTCTTAAAACCTTAACCCCTCTTTTAATTAAAATAATATGATCTAATTTGACTAAATAGAGAAATTTAATTGGCAGTACAAAAAAACTATTAAACTCTACTTTTATTATAATCCGACCTTCATAATAATTTATTTAAAAGTCGATTTTATAATAAGAACTTTGAACAAAACATAGGCCTATCTTTTAATACCACATCAAAAAACAACCTATCTTTTAATAAACTTATAAAATATGTCATATATGTCAATGTGCTTCATACTTAAAAAAGAAATGCTTAATACAGGTAGGTATCAGAAATTACCTGTTTCGAAATAGGATTTAACCGTTAGTTTAGATGTCTCCTGCTCTTGACTCTTAAGCATAAAAATTATATTTTGTCTTGCTATTCGATTAGGTGTTGGTTATATAAAGTTTCTTGATTATGGTAGTAAATAAGATATGATTATATCTTATCTTCATAATTTATATAATTTAGGTAAAATATGATTAAATATAGTCAAAATATAGTTATGATATAATTATATATGGTTAAGATATAATTATGATATGATAAGATATGTTTAAATATTATTGAAATATAGTCACCATATGATAAGATAAAATTGATTCTTATATGTTGGGATCAGGTTCGATAGGTCCATATCTTATAAGGTTATAATCAAGGATGGATCTATTGGATCTAACTAAATAAAATCGGATGATACAATATCTAATTTATTTCCTAAAATTTATAAATTATAATAATTTGTCCTGAATTTGATGTATTATAAAAACATAAATCTCTTTCACAAAATTAGGTTATTCTAACCATTAATTATTATTTTTGGTTATGATAATATTGGTATGAATATCTATTAATTTTATTTATATCATTTTGGGAGAATTTTGTTTTCTAATTACTATTTAGATTGAGGATAAATTTATATATTATACAAATGGCAAGCACGCGTGATACTTGGTTTAAAAAGTGGAAATAAATAAAATAAAACTGTGTTGTTAATTTGTTATTGTAGTATTTTGGGATTATAAATGTGTTGCAAGTAATGCGCGTACGCGGATCTCAGTATCACCCACGTGTTAAGCACCGCCTTTCTGAAAGCACGTTGACACCTCAGCATATTGACACCCCGCACGTGTTTGCGCGTTAATATCGTTTTGGCCTTTGGGGTTTGGGCACTGCGCACAACTTTTCTGAAAATTTGAATTCAAGTGAAATTTGATTCAAGTGTTTATTTTTTTGAAAATACTTTTTTATTTTTATTTTTTAAAATTTATAAAATATGTATCGAAAAGAAATATTTTAAAGTATTATCGTATTTTCACTTCTTTAAAAAATGATAAAAATATTAATTTTTTATTTTCAATTTTTGACATATTTTTTCAAAACTTTTCAGAATTTCTTTTTGTAAATTTTAAACAAAAGTATTTCCACTTTTATATTCTATTTTCTTTAAAAATAAAACAAAAAACACTCAAACTAAAATTTTCACGTGTACTCTTTACAAATTATTTTTTTTAAAGAATGATTTCTAATTTCTCTATAATTTTCATTTTCAGCCACCATTTGTGAAAAAAAAATCCCTTGAATATAAATCATATCTGTCTAGAAGAGTAATTTTAAATATTTATATATTTTTATTATTTTTAAAATTATTAAATAAAAACTAAACATATTTAGTTTATTGAAATTTTCAATAGTTTTTATTTTTGTGTTATAAAATTATTAATAAATTTTTTATAAAAATTTTAGAATAATTACTGCATAGAATTTTCACTATCCAAAATGTTTTTTTCCT
>PYAF01006334.1:316221-346555 GCA_007407185.1 Glycine tomentella
TTTTTACTTTAATCTTGAGACATTGTTTTTTTTTTTACAGCATCTTGAGACATTATCAAAACATTAAAAATAAATGTAATTTAATAAAAATATTGTTTGCATCATTAAATTTTTATTATTGAGTAAAATGTAATATTGATGTGATTACTTATTAACAGGAGATAAATTCATGTGATTTAGTGACATAACTTTTATAAAATAATGAAAAGAATAAAAAAGTATCAAGAGTACAAAACTAATAATATTTTTTTAGAAAAAAATTATATATCAACCACTATCAAACGTTTTGTAGATAATAAACAAAATGATTTCCTGTTTTAGTCATTTAATAAAATCAAACAACATAATTACCTAAGCAAATTACAGCAAAACTATCTTAACTTTTATCAAATTATACATAATCTTACCTTTTCTTTTAATTTCCTACACTAACTCTCATTTAAATTTCAAAAACATTATACTAATTTTCCTTTAATTTATAAGTTTAAAAGTATTACACTAACATTCCCTTATATATTTGAAAATATTACACTAACGTTACCTCAAATTTTATACTAACACCTGGAAATACTGGTTAAAAAAACAAAAAAAATACTTATATAATTATGTAAAATATGAGGAAGTGTTGTTATAATTTATTCTATTTTTGTGTTATATATGTCTTATTTTATTTACTTTTTAAAATGCAACATATATAAATAGAAGTTTTTAGTTTTTATACAAGTTGGTGTGAACAATTAGATACTAACAACTAATTAAAAATCATAGTTAATTTGATTTTTAAGATAATTATCATAAAAATTAATTGACTTATTATAAATAATAATTTGTGATTGAGTAATAATATATATATATATATATATTTACATTATTAATACATTAATTACATTCTCATAACTAAAATCCATATGTTAGATTTCATTTTATTTTAATATATTATAAAACATAATCAGTTCCTTTTCTAAAAATAAATATGATCCTTTGGACCAATCTTGAGAATAGTTTTGAGGAGTGATGGATCATGCCGTGACTGAGACCACAAAATATAGACAACTTTTGTGTGAGGGGTGAAACTTTATTTAAATCCTTTGACCATGACACTTTAACTTCAAAATTCTTTCAAATTTCAAATTTAAACTCATGCAAATATTAAGACTAACAAATTTTCAATTTTTTTTTAAAAATACCTATTCATATTTAGACTGAGTATAGTAAATGAGACATCAGTAATAGAACATTTGGATATCTAATTTTGGGCATAAAGATATTCCTTAACATGAGATGATTGAGGTTTGAACATTCGGCTAAATAAGAATTTAATCAAGATCTCTTGAGTTTTCGCTTTTGGAATCTTTAAAATCTAGCCGTGAAAATTTATTAAAAAATACATCAAATACATTTATTTCTTACTTTTTATTTTATACTTTCTTTATAAAGTAGGAGGAGGATTTGTAAGAAAGTTCATAGGAAAATATATAATATTATTCTATTGGTAAGATATTGATTAAAGAATTAAAAATATATTTTTATATGAAAAAACATCACTTAAATAATTCGATCTGTGATTTTTAATAAAAGCTTTTTATATATTAAATTTTTAATTAATATAGTTAAAGCTTAAAACACTCGTCAGCTAGATTTTGGTTTTAATATGGCAAAATTTTGCATGTGACCAAATAAAAATTGTAAAATAATCACCCTTTTGGTGCCAATCATAGGATTCGATGACAAAAGTTACTTTTAAATTCTAAAAGAAAGAAGCATTATATTGGTATGTAGCGGTACATGGGAAAGTTGGTGAGTGTTGGAGGCATTATCCATTAGAGTGTGTTTAATTGATAGAGATGATAAGAAAAAAATATTTAAATTAAAGTAGAATGTAGAAAATGTATGATATGTTGGGAATTGTGTTGGTGCTCATTTTCATGCGGCTTTGACCACACATTCCTCCGATCCGCTCCTGGACGTTTCATGAATGTGTTACGTATTTTGGTTACATTATTTGAAAAATTATAGCCAGATGTTATACAGTTCTATTTGGTAACATATATATGGGTTTTTAACCCATTTTCTTTGCAACTACATAATTTTCTTTTTATCTCATAGCAAAACAAGTCGTCAAAAGAAAGAAATATGATCAGCTACTAGGATTCGCTTCCATTTATTAGTTATAGTGGTTCCTGAATATCCATCTAAAAATAACAATATACAAACGATTCAAACCACCCTTCCACTTTCCGGATAACTGGCGTCATTCTCCAACCCTACTTAATAACGCACCTACATAAAAGCAATCATCCTATTTTATTAATTATGTGCATTATTGACTAAAGTTTTCTAAAAGCAATTATTAGAAGGGAAACTATTTGAACTTTCTCTACAGTTATAACAAACCGTATAGAAAATTTAACTTTTACAAATCGAACTCATTTACTTATATATTTTATTTCATTAATCACTATCTATCCACAAAACTCAAGATATGATTTTGTCAAGTATCCAATACTTGTACATTTGATGTTTCAAATAGGAATCCTTAATAATTTTTTGATTTTATGGTCGATATAACTTGAGACATATTGTAAGAGGCGGACCCAGCATGAGAAGTGTGGGCCAATTTTAAAAATAAACATTTATTTAATAAATTTATAAGTCTTAAATTTAATTTGAATATTTATAATTATTTGTTTTTAAAAAAATAAGAAAATATAATAAAAAAATATATTGACATAGAAAATAAACTAAATATCTTATTTTTAAAAGAATTAAAATTACAAATGTTAATTTTGTTGGATATGGCTCATCTTTCGCAGTCAGATGACAACCCTTCTTGTTGGCGGGGTCAGCAGAAAGCCAACTGGGATCCCGCTCGTAGAGGCTAGGTACTGTTGTGGGCCTCTGATTATTTGTAATATTTTACTTTTATTAGTAGTTTGGGCTAGGGCCCATGAATAGCTGCTGTTAGGGTTTTCTTTTAACCCTATTTATATTCCCCTTGTAAACCGAGTGACTTGTAACGAGTGGCGGTGAGGTGATTATAGTACAGACAAGCTGGACGTAGCCTATATTGGGTGAACCAGGGTAAATTACTGTGTCATATCTCTCTTCCCTATTCTCTGTTCTGTTTTTCGATTTGTGTGTGATTGTCGATTTCAACATATTTGAGCTTCACATGTCACGGATAAATATATATATATATATATATATATATATATATATATAATCATAAAATTTAACAAAAATGTCCTATTAATTATGTTATAAAAAATATTGAACTAAAATGAATTTTGTTGCTAACCTTATTATCTTTTAAGATAATAGTAGTTAAAAATCATTAAAGAAGATTTTGATATCAAATAGTTAGAAAATAAGAAAAAAATAATATTGTGTTGTCGAGAGAACAAATTCTAGTGAACTTCTAGTGCAGTCAAAACTATAAGAACATTAAAGCCTAAAAAACAGTGATAATAATAACAAAGATGAGGATGAAAAAATGAAAAAGTTTATAAGAAGAAGAAGAATAGAAAGAGAGAATATTTGTTGGCGTGTATCAAAGTTTAAGTTGTCAATCTCTTAGATATAATATTAGAAGAGAAACTAATAAAGTCAATTATAATTAAAATAACAACGAAAAATTATAAAAGAAAAATACTTTTAAAAAATGAAATAAATTATGCTTAAATATTTTGTCTAAATAAAGAGGATTCAATTATCTCCTATATAAAATGAAATAAAATATTTATTTCAAAAAAAATCAATATATTTACAATAAATATTATAAATAAGAATAAAATATTTTATAAAAATAAAAAATAAAGATAAATAAAACTTGAATATATTTACTGTTAAAATCTCGATATAAATATTTAATATTTAAAATAAAATATACATTAAAAAATTAATAACAAAATTTCAGGAGGGCAATGCTACAAGTAGTTCCGCCCCTGCGTATAGCATTAACATTTCATTTTAATTTATATATATATATAACGTTATGTTAAAATTTAAATACTATATTAAATGCACATATGGCATGGAATTCATACTCCTCTCACCGCGCAGAAACCACAATGTTCCTTTTCAATTAACATGAATTAAAGCAAAACCTGAATCATAAACTTCACAAAAAACAACATTCACCACTAGTGCACGATGCACTACAACAGATCTAAACAACCTTGATTAAAAAAAAATGAACACATGAAACAAACTAAATGTTGACTGGATTTTTCAAAATTGAAGCAAAAATAGAAACAACGAGCAAAGGTAATTTGACATTCAAGATTCATGGTGACGTGTGGTTGAAAACGTAAGAATGAAGAATATAAATTTGTTAGTTAGAAAAGCGATCGTGTTTTGAGGTCACCACTTAAGAAAAAAAGAAAAGTATTTGACAAGGATAGGACAAAATTGACATCAAAATATCACAATTAATGGATTTTTTTTAATCTATAAAAATCAAATGCAATACTTAGAAGACATATAAAACTTATGTACTCTGTTCAATCAATTATAAACCCCTTTGATTAATAGATATAAATTATACAAAGCTAAATGAAAAAATAAAACATATGCATTAATTAGGTAAGTGTGAAACTGTTAGATAAAAAAATAGGAAACCAATAACAACAAACATAACAGTAGAATTATTAAAGAAAAATAAAGGATGAATTTGAGTTTTTAGAAGAAAACTAAAAACCTCCAAAATAGGAAGGACAAAAGATTTATAGAAAAATAAAGGAGAAAAGTGTTTTTAGTTTTTATACTTTTGGTAAGACTCCTGTGTTTTTTTATTCATGTACTTGAGTTTTTCATCTTCTAATTTTTATAATAATGATATCAAAATTCATATTAATAATATTTTTATGGTTATATTCATCGTACGTGATCATTAGACTTCTTTAAAAAAAAATATACATTTAATCTCTTTTAATTTTTTAGGCTTAATTATAAATTTTATCACTCAATTTTCATTATTTTGTTAATTTTATCACTCAAGTTTTATTTTTTAAAATTTTTATCACAAGTTTTTATTTTTATATATTTTACAAAATTAAGTGATCTGTAAAATTATATATATTATTTTAATTTTTAACATAATATAACTAAAATAAAAAAAAAAGTGACTTATTACATCAGTTATAACTATAACTAATATAAAAAATCTAGAAAAATATCATTTTGTTACCAACTTAACGATAAAATATACAAGAATAAAAAAAGTTGTGCTTCGTATGCGTTTTCGTTCATGGAGAGGACGATTCAACATCATAATGTAAAAATGAAAATAATTGACAGATATATTGTTCTTTTTCAAGAAGAAATTTTAGTCATAAGAGAGAGTTTTACTTTCTAATTTCTAGTTATTATCATTTATACTATATGAACGGATAATTTATATAAAAATATATAATTAATGATACAATAAAAAATATTTCAAGAATAACATGTGTATATGCCTAACAAAAATTATTTGTGGTCACCCGTATGTCAATCGTACTAATCAGAGAAAAAACAAGATGAAAAATGAACAAATATCAAATTTATAGTACTGTGAAGTTATAAAAATAAAATTATTGCATGGAGTGACGGACCTATATTATAAGGGTGTGCAAATACATTCTCTCATTTTTTTTAAGATTATAATTAAATGTTTTAATTTTCTATAATTTGAACTCATCATCCTTAATTTTTCATTCATTTTTTGTATTATTAAACTGGCCATACTCACTGGAAGTCCTGCATCTGCCGTTAATTATATGCCTAATTTAATTGGGCTGTGCCTATAATACACATAATTATTTTTGTGATTTAGACTGTTTTCACGTCAGCTTGACGTGCGTGCTTATGAAAAGTTCGATAGTAACGCGTCAGAAATCCACTCAAGTACACACTTCTGATTTGGCAAAAGGCAATTATGATAGGCTAAAAGGTTAGTCATTGTTTGGCAAGATGAATTAAAGACGAAGAAGAGCCAAAGAGTTTATGCATCAATTAGAAATCATGAAACTCTGTTCGCCTGTTTGACCAAACAGATAACTAATTTTACATAGATGGGGTTTGGTGGCAACGAGCATGGCAGCTAGCATTATGAGTTTATGACAATGTATAAATGGTACTTGACTTACTTGCCAAAGTGTCAATTTCTGCTGGGTAACGTACTAAATAAATATAGAAAATCTCCACTTGTGTCTTGCCTATGACCTAACCATGATTTAATGCAAGTTATTAGGTATGGAGACTAATAACCATGATGGATTTTTTTTCCTTAATAAGAAAAAGGATTGAGATATTAGAAACGATATTTTCTGTCCATCATTTAAAAGCAGTCTTTGAAAGAGAAATGGTGAAAGTATTAAGGTATATGGGAAAAAAGGATGTCAGATAGGGATGACAAAATGGATCTGATCTGCTCGTTTAACCTACGAAAAAATGTGGGTCGGACTAAGATTTTGAGTCGACATTCATTAAATAGGCCAAATTCACAAAATTGTGGGCTAAATGTGGGTCAGGGCCGGGCCAGCAGCCCACCAATAAAAAATAATAAATATTTAATAAGTAATTAAATGAGTGACTTAGAGGGAGAGTAATTAAGAAGAAGTGAGTGATTTTGAATCCTTAACTTTAATACATTTTTATTTGGAACCTAATAATGAGCTATACTACATGTATAAATATGCTTTGATTGCCTGCATCATTGTGAAACAAATTTATAAAGAATTTGTTAAAGACTTAGGAGTTAATTGAAAATAATTGTTAGATATGTATTTTATGCTTGTTTTTACTTTTATTAAACATGTATTTTATATTAAAAATCATTGTTATAGAACTAAGTTAGTACATTATTAATTTTTAGTATAAATAATTATATTTAAATTTTTTTAATAATTTTTTTTACCTTTTTTCTTAAAAAATATTTTTTTATTATTTTTAAGTGGGTTGACCCGCTAGTCCACTAATCTACTTTAAAGTGGGGTGGACTAGTATTTTCAGTCCACTTTGTAAAAGTAGACCAACCCAACCCGACTCATTTTTGGGTGAGCTGACCCATTTTACCATCCCTAATGACAGAAATAATCTATATCTATATATATATATATATATATATATATATATATAGAGAGAGAGAGAGAGAGAGAGAGAGAGAGAGAGAGAGAGAGAGAGAGAGAGAGAGAGCTTTTCTTGAGGTATGTCTGTGTGATAGATGTATTAAAAATAAATATAAAATTGAAGATAATTTATAGATATGTTAATAATACCTATGTCAACACTATGCATGCGTGAACTAGTCAGAATGATTTCATGATTTCATCTACCCAGAAAACAGGCTTATTTTGACCAAGCATTTCACTTTCAGAGTTTTTATAAAACTTTTTTTTTTTCTGAGTGAAAAAAAAAAACCCCATATTATCTTTCTAGAGATAACTTACGAAATTTATTTTGTATATCTTTCTATTTATTATTATGTGGGTACACCGTACACATCATTGTGTTAAAATGACAATTGATCATATTATTTATTGCTATAAGAAAAAACATTTCCGAAAGAAAATTTAAGTAAATTAGTAAATATAATTTCATATATTCAAGAAAATATTTTAAATTATAATAAAAGTCTACATAAATTAATTTCTATAAAATCTTAAAAATAGATATTAAAAACCTTAAAATTAATGTAATATATATAGTTGATAAAATTAAATTGAAAAATGAAAAATTAGATTGACATGCATTATATTTAAGTAAATTATATTAGGTCATTCGTGCATTATATTCATAGAAGAAAGACAATTCCTTAATTTCAACAACAGGCTGACCAAAGATTAAAAGTTCACGGTTCACCTTATTTATAAAAAAAATTGCTACACCTGATTCAATTTAAAAGTATAAATTTATAAGAATGAATTTTAACAATTAGGATTTGAACCTTTAAGTAGCAAAGCGATGAATCTCTGGCACCCGAGAATGTTAGTTTTGGTTTATTTGGCCCCTTTAAAATCTTAACTGTTGATTTTTCAATTAGCAATCATTCCTCCACAGTTTAAATTCTTAAGTGCACCCCTTTCCCTAACAGAAGCCAAATCTTGAATAGGAACAATGTTATTATCTTCAAGATTCCTCGTATTATACTCACTTCCAAAATGTAGCAAGATGTATTTTGTACAAATATGTCGCAATCTTGAATAGGAGTCATACCATCCACATGCACAAATAATAAATGAACAATTTAGATGTTTTTGTGTGCTTAATTCCTCTCATCGCAACATGTCTTGCTGCAAATCCCCTTTGCACATCATCTGCTTGGTCAGGGCAAGGCTAATTAATAGGATTCTGGGAACCAAATTCTCCAAAGGCAAATGTGTTTTTAGATTAAGAAAAGTACATTATAGCATTTCATTTCAAACATTGCCAACTAAATACAAGAATTATCCCACAAATCCACAACTAAAGGCATGTAAATCCAATCGTAACGCAAATTGTGAATCGTTAGTGATGATGGTGCACAAATTTATGCCATCAAAGTCCACAATGAAATGGAATGATATCCATTTCTGTTGTATGAGGCAATCGATTTATGGAGCACAATGAGTAGAAGCAAGCGAGTGGCTCTCTTCTCTTCACTCTAGGCTCCAAAATTATAATCAAAACCAACATTCATCAATGCCAGCGCCAACAACGATGAATCACTGTTGATTTGAAAGTATAATTTTCTGATGGTTAAAAACTTTCAGAATCAAACCAATAAAAAATTACTAAGGTGGATAATAAAAATCCAAAACGATTGATATACTTGTTCACCTGTCATGTACCATCGCAAAATCGTATCAAAAACATCAGTAATATAACTTCACAACTAATACAAGTTACAATTGCGCATGTTATGGTATCAAAACGTTCATCTACTACAAATCTGACTTTTTTTATGATTACACTGATTTTTTTTAAGGAATGATTACATTAAGTTAAATCCATAATTAAGATTTATTTAGGCGTTAAGATTTAATTCATATTCATTTCCTAGTTACTTTAACACGATTGGGCCTAAGGGCTGATTCAATCCCTAACCAGCAGTTGTTACTAAGGGGCATAGCGTAAGGAGTTGTGTAAGTTAAAAAACGAGTAGCTTAAACTTGGCACCACTAAAATTATCCGATGTTGCAAAGCACTTGAAAAATAAATGTCAATAACCAGAAATACTACCCAAAAAATACACATCCAACAAAACTGTAGAACGATGAAAATTATGTCCAACCTATCAAAGACTATTAAGTGCAATCAGAAATTCACTGAATTTAAGAACCACTACTCAAAAGACACGGTACGATTTCCCCATGGTACTCTTCAGATACAGGCACCGAACCTGAAATTAAGAATAGAGTTCGTTCAGTCTTTGATTGGAAGATTCAACTAGATCAAATATTGCAAGTATTAAAGGAGAAAATTCACATGCAGCACGATAAAAGACCATAAAAATATAGCAAAACATTTGAAATCATATAACTTAAAGAAAATCCGGTAAATACTAAATAGTCTAAAATGCAACAATTTCAAGAGTGGACTACTCACGTTCTGCCAATTCTTTTTAAGCAAAGAGACAAGGAAGTTAACACTCAGTTGTACATTTTGAAAGATTTGCTTTTCCTCCATGCTAACATTCCCCACAGCTACTCCCATGCAGAGAACCTTCTTAAGCTGGAACTTGACCATGGCCTTGGTCTCATTAACCTTTGACTCGAGAGATTCTTGGTGAGTCACAAGTGTAGGGAACTTCCCTGCAAAGTCAACCAAATCAATCATAAATCAGCTAAAGCAACAATATGATACAGAAAGCCACTTGAAAGATTTTATAATGTTTGTACTTAAAAACAGCATGTAATAGTAGAATGTGACCAACGATTTTTTTAAAAAAAAAAAAAAAAAAAGCAATGGTCGATGTTAAGTTATCAAAACAAGCAAATCACTAAGTACTCTCTAAAATGTCCAAGAGATTCAAAATCCAAAACAATAAAACATGCCTGCCTTGTTGAGACCAGGTCCCAAGAGACGAGGAATCTGCTTGATGACTGCTTCAGAGGCTAAAAAGGCATGATATTTTTTGGCTAGTTTTTTCACCAACTTCTTGTTTTTGTTAAGCTTCTTCAAGGCCTCAACATCCATGTAGTCCAATCCTATCTTCTCAGCCTGCAGATGCGAATAATAGACATCAACACAACAAACTAGGCTATTGAGAATTGAATGATAACTATCGAACAATACACTAAAACACACAATATAAAATAGCTGCTAACAAACCTATAAGAATGGCATCACACATCTTGTGGTTACAAAATTAATAAATGTGTCTTATTTCAAAATAATTCAATAAAAAAAGGCATTACAAGCAAACAATAACTTTTAAAATCATATCAAGTTCACACCACTAAATGGAAAGGAAGCAAGCACAGTCTGTAAAGCAATAAATTATAAATTATAAATCATGTTATACAATTGAAATTTCACTTAACATACACCCAGGTGTTATCTAATGTAAAATATCTAGGAAAACAATGAAGCCCACGATTGAACCTCGTGGTTCTCTACAGCATAAATTATTGTTACCTCCTCAACGTGCTGGGCATCTCCAAGCATACAAATCTTCATCTTGGGGCGAGGAATGTGAGGCAACTTAACAGACCCACTGAAACGCTTGTCCTTCTGGGGATCATAATTTTTCAACCCAATTTGGAGTTCAATGGTCTCCACAAATTTCCTGTTCTTTTCCTTGGAATCAGCCATGATTCCTGAGATAGCTTCTCTTAGAGCATCACTCTGAAGCTTACTGCAACAACGAACACCCAATACAGATCAGAAACCACAAAACCTAGGTTTTCCAAATGCACAATTTTCACCGAACAATTTTCATTAACATCATACACAGTAACCCCGCGCAAAGTACACATCAATTAACAACGAAAACCGATTAACGGCATTGCATTCATAATAAAACGCCCGTACATGCTAAGAAATTTGAACAAGGACAAGCAGAAGACGAGAGAATGAATACCTCATCCTTGAAGCTTGGACTTTTCCAAATCAATGGCTAGGCTGGTACAGATCTAACAGCTGCGAACAAAATTGCAGAGAAGAAGAAAGTGAGAATTGGAATCAGTGAAGCAGAAGAAAATGTAGGAAAATCAAATAGGAAAACCTTCGGATTAGAGAAAGTACCAGGCAGCTGAAACCCTAGCTAGGGCTTGGTGCGGCTGGAGGAAGAAGTATATAGGGTGGACTGATAGAATGGGCTGGGCCCGATTTCAAATAATTGAAACGGGCTTTGCAAGTCTGTTTATTAGTTAAGGACTCTGCTATTCTCAACCTGGTACTGCTTTTCCCACCCCAAGCTTTGTTTATTTCCAAAGATTTTTTCTCAAAGGAAATACACTTCAGCTTTACAACTTATCCTTATTAATAGTAATCAAATTAAATATGATACAAATCAACTTTTTTAATTGAGATGGAATTGATTACAATAAGAATTACCATTGATAATAGTAATTGAATTAATTATTATACAAATTTACTTTTTTAATTGTGAACAAAATTTAATTTTATTACTATTAACTTGTGTATGAATCTCCAAGTTTCTCTTTTAGGGGTTGAATCAGCAATGTGAAATGTAAGAAAAAACTTAAAACTAGGATGAGTGATGAGAGAATTTGCCTTCCAACTCATTTTCCTCTCTTGTTAGGTCATTTCAAGGGTATTTATAACAGCTAGAATAAGCCCATGTTACATATTTCGTTACAACACTCAAACAAAATGGCAACAGTGTCTAACGTAGGCTAGGTGTTTGGGATGTTGGCCAAAATGTATTAAAAAAATTATTTGAAGATATAAGTTATCTAAACGTCTGGGACGCTAGCCTAACTGCATGCAAAATGTGACTCAACTTCTCAAGTTGCATCTCCTTTGATCTCTAACGTGGGCTAGGTGTTTGGGACGTTGGCCACAAAATAATCAAAAAATTGTTTGAAGACAAAAGTTATCTAGCCTAACCGCATGCTAAATGCGACTCAACTTCTCCAGTTACACCTCTTTTGGTCTATGGTGTCTCGAACGTTGGGCTACAAAAGATATTTGGCATTATTGCATTCGAGCTTGTGTCTGAGCTTTTACATGTATTTAATGTTGTGCTTCTAAAGGATTGGTTTCTTCATTTTCATAGTGACGTTGGATAGCCTCTAGTGCCATTATTTTTTTCTGCAATTAATATATGCATCTTTGTTCGGAGAACAAAAAATGTAATTCCTTCTCGGCCAATTGACATTCATTCAATTATAAGGAATTACAATTAAAAATAGCTTGAAGGACTAAGGATGAAGTCAAAGATTTTAGAAGACTCCTGTTTGTTGCTTATATGTTGAGGGCAAAGAACAATAAGTATGAGTTTTCTAAAATCTTTGTCACTCATTCAACAAGTGCGAAATAGTTCAAGAGACTGTGAAGGTAAAAAAAAAAGTATATTAAAAAGAACATTTTTAACTGTTGATAAAAAAAAATTCAATTTTATTTTTGACAACTTGACAATTACGTGGAGGATAAGCTTAATACGTACTTGAGCTGACACTTAATGTACCACATAAGCAACCCTAACAGGAACAACTAATAGACATTCATAGAGGGACTAACATAAAAGATGGAATATTAATTTAGAATTTTATTTTTAATTTTTCTCTTTTCAGGGACTAAAGTGAAATTTCAGGGATCAAATTGATGATTTTCTCTTTTTAAGGATAAATATAACCATAGTTTTAGGGCAAAAGTAGTCTTTTAATCAACTAAAAGGGTGTCAGAAATAAGTGTACAAGAAATATATAAAGAATGGAAGACTTACATATCATTATTCTCAAACACTACTGGATGTTTGACGGAATATACAGGTGTTCAAAAAGAGAGAATTTGAATACACCACTCTCTAAATCAGATTCTTAAGTGGGGAATGAATTTGAATATAGTCCAGGAGGAGTAAGTCACAACTCACAACAATCTCCAAAATCATGAACTAGGTTTTTTCTTTTTCTCCATAGATATAGTAGGGACCTTTGGAATTGGACAAAAGAAGGGGGATCTGCTTATAGTTTTGCATAAGATAGCTCACGGGCAGCTCCCAGGCATGGACTAAAATAAAGATGTATGTCAAAGAAACTAAGAATAGTAAGAGTAATAAGAAACAACACTTAACTCTTGATTAATTCATCTTATATAAATATGTTAGGAAAAGTTGTACCTGATTAGTTTGATTAGATATCTTTTCACCTCGATAAAAGGTTTACATTAATTTGTTGGTAAAGATTGTAATCGGTGGATAAAAAAAATCATATTATAAAATTATAATTTGCAAGTGTACATATAAATTGTTTTACTAACCAGATCAAGAAAGAAGATCCGGATCAGATCCAAACATGGGAATATTAAGAACATTATTCCTGCCACAACCTGGGAATATTAAGAACAGCAACACCACTACTAGCTATATATATATAGAGTCAAAAGAAATATATATTAGCAACTACACTCTAGATCCTTAATATAATCTTGGCGACTTTGCTTCACGTGCATTAGCAATTAGAGCATCACGAGCAGTCACAATCAAACTATGAGGAAAGAATGCATCAAACATAGTGTAGTCCATCCAGTCCTTCAACTTTGGCTCCTGACCCCAATTTTCTGGAATGTTAACCTTGTCCATGGTCACCTCTTCCCGGAGCCTTTTCAGCCTCTCACGCCCCGTAATTTCCTCTACACCATCAACCTTACCAATATTCTCACTATGCCCATCTTCTGGGTCCTTGGCCTTATCATTAGTATCTGGCGACTTGCATTCATGAGTGTTATTCTTGAGCTTCTGCTTCTCGTATGGTTCAAGGGAAAATGAAGCAGGGCTTTGGGAAGTGACGAGTTTTCTTGAACTCCATGTAGGCATGTTGTGGGGCAAATTGTTTCCTTCCATTGACAAGGAGCTTGTTGTTGTAGCTATGGAGAATTGAGCTAAGCAGCGTTTATGCAATAACCAAAACAAAGGGAAAGGAGATCGATCATGATATAGTGAGCAATAGCATTGAGTGGGTGCTTTAGAGTACACGTCGCATACGTGTTTTTGTATGGCATGTGATGCTTCTACGTTAGTCTCTCGCAAGTCCTCAATAAATAGATTGTGTGGTTTTGTCCTAATGTACGTAGCTAAGAAATAAAAGAAAGAAAAAAAGATTTGGAGGACTGTTACTAACAAACTTTTTAACGCATGCACTCTTTTTAATATATTTTTTATTGGTTAAAATTTATCGAACATTATAAATATAAATTATGAATAAAATTTATAAAATAAGAAGGAAGACGTACATAATTTTGTTATTTCTAACAAAAGTTTAAGCAAATAATCAAAAGTATGTTAGATTTAGTGTATTAATTTATTGAGTAACTATGTTATATGTGCGAGTCTCCAACGTATCTGTTAATTTGTCAATGATAATTAATTTTCGTAAATAAATCTCATAAGTTACTTGAGTTCGATTTCACTCGTTTGATAACTTGTTGATAGATTAAAAGAATTGGATTAGGATTTTAAAGTTTTTTTTTAAAAAAAAAATATAATGGTATTCAATTAGAATTTTTAAATGATATAAATAAGTTTTGTGATATTTAATTAAGACTCTTAAGATTTTTTAATGAGAACAACAAAATCTTGTGACATTCAATTATGATTTATAAACTTATTAAAAAAATTGGTATTTAAAAATATACAAATTTCGATGAATTATTTTTTATAAAAGATTTCAATGGACTTTATTAAATTTTTTAATATAAAACATCTATCAAACAATCTCATCCAAACTGTTGAGATTTTGCTAAACTTTTTCTTTTTTTATTGATTTTTAGACTCTCTTTTTTCTCGTTATACATACCATTTTTTTCTTTAATATTCTTCAAGATATGTGTGTTATGCATATTTTTTCTATTATTTTAGAATAAAAAAATATCAAATATACTTATCTTTTTTACACTTTTTTGGTTTGTTTTCTAAATTAATGTATATCTTATGTGTTAAGACTAACATGATTTCTTTATATTAATTATGTTCATCACATGCTTGATGCAATCTTTTTGTGATTGTCACTCTTAATTCCATCATCCACATAACTTAGTAATCTTTCTACAAATTTTTCACTCTCACTACTCTCTTCTACTTCATTTAAACATGTCATTAGATTTATCATGAAATAATTATAGTAATTAAAAAATTAAAAGACCAAAGTATAATTTAAAATCTATTGTCTAAATCCAAAACTGAGAATGAAAAAATACTATTGTAAAAAGGGTTAATATTGGAAAACATAAAGCTATAATCAATTTAGCTATTAAAATATTAAAGAATTATATTAATTTTACTTTCTTTTATCTAAACCTCATCATTTTTTATTATTTTTCCACTAACTCTTATAGATTTGAATGTGTTTTTAAAAAAATTTCAAAATCTTTTCAAATCTTATAAATCTATAAAATTCTTTTAAATCCTTTAAATTCTTATAATATAAATCCATTAAAATTCAAACTATCATAAAAAGTTTATAAAATAATTTAATAACTTATAATATTCCTACGTGATTTTTAAATTTGATAAAGCTTTTTTATGATAAAATAATATTTTAAAATATTACTCCAATACATTTCTAATTGTTTTAAAAAACGTGTTGATGGTATTTTTTTAAAGATTTTAGTTTGGGTTGAAGAGCGGTTTATTGCCTAGAGTTTTTGTGAGGTGGACATGCATTGTGGAAAGTATGAAGATTTTGGCGCTTCAATTTTCCGTTATCATTGTTTTTATTGGATTTGACTCGACGAAGAGAGATGTGGGCATAAACAAGAGGATGTCAATCAAAGTTTTAAGATTTTATCCGATCTAGTCGATTCGATTGGTCAAACTCTGAATTGATAATTAGATCGGATTGAATCATAAATTTAATTGAGTACATTTTTGATTCGGACTGATTCGGATGAGTTTGTAATTAAATTCAGTGACCCGTCGAACCAGGCAGGATTACTTATTATTTTTATTTTTTTAATGGTTAATAGTCAAAATGATTTCAATTTGAATCCATTTTAATTTTAGAAATCCTATCGGCTTATCCTTCTTCCTCTCTCAATCTCGCTCATTCCCTCTACGTCACATCTCCGCTCGCTAACCTCTCCTTTCCTTCCTTTCATTGTGGTGTCGTGTTGCCGCTATCTTGTTAGATTCACCCAGTTCACCTGCAACGTTGTCCAGAACTACATATCAAATGAGTCCAACCAAATTTATTTTTTTCTTTTTCATTTTGTTTTATTTTAATTTTTTTGTGTGATTTTGAGTTTAATTGATCTTTTTATTTATTGTTGAATTTTTTTTCTTCTGCAATTGCGTTTTTTTATTGAGTTAAATTGATTTAAAAGTGAGCTTAATTGTGATTTAGTTGAAGGTGAAATTATGATCTCAGATCTTTTTTTTTTTTTAACTGTGGTTTGGAACTTTAGATTGATTTTTTATATTTTATAATCTACATTGATGTAATATAAATATGTTTCATTTTAGTGTGAATATTGATATATAATGTAGTTGATACCTTTGATATTAAAGGTTGGAGATAATATTCATTTTTTTAAACTTATATTCTTTATATTTTATTTATATTTTTTATGACTTGTGAGTTTCAATACTCCAATAGAAAGATTTTATGACAAATATAAAACTTTTATATATTTTTTTATTATAAATCGAATCCTACTTATCAACTAATAATTTATTAATTTAATCATTAGTTCAATAACTCAATATTATAACCGGATATGTCACCAAACCGGTTTTTAAATATATAATGCCAACTACTCGGATACTTTTGGTCATTTCAAGGGGTTGGCGAAAAGTCATCTTCAAAATATTAGACCATGTACCATGTACATTGTGCGTAGATTTGGAACTTGTTTAATTTGTATTGTTTTAATTCTGCTCTGGAAGATGCACCGCGTTTATTGATGTCCGTTCCCACATTTGTCACATATGAGGTTGGCCCATCCCACTCTATTGGCCTGGAAAAGAAATATCCTACTCTTGGACTCAAAAAAACTATTTTTTTTTTGTTCTTTTTTATTAATAATTTGCACTTCACCAATAGAATCGATGACCGGAAAATGTATTATTATTATTTAAAGAGATTTTTTTTTTGTTAATGATATGGTATTTAATTATATGTAGAAACGAAAAAGAGACATGAATGGGGCAACTCATCTCAATCCCCTATTTTTACCATGTTTTCATCATTATAATGCCATTTTTATTACTTTTTCTTTATGCCATTATGTCCTCTAGATTTTTTTTTTTCATTTTCCCTATATATTTCTTACTTAAAGTAATTTAGTTTTCTTATTTCCTTTAATGCAACACACATATGTATTCTTCACATCAACATTAACATCAATAGCAACTTTAATTCAAGTTAATTGGAGTTGGTAGATGAATCCAAGACAAAAAAGATGAAAAAAAACTAAAATAAAAAGAGGTGAAAGGAGGAGGAAAAAATAAAAAGAAAAATAACTATTAAAAAAAAAAGTAAACGACTATATGAAAAATTATAATTATTTTAGTACCCCAAAGGCCCAAATGATTTTTTTTTTTTGGATTGATAATAAAACGAAATTCTATTACAGGAAAAACACTGAAATACCTTTTTACTTTATTAATTTATAACTGCTTTTGAATTTTTTTCATATAAGACTGCTTTAGAAAATTGTAATATTATTAGTTTTTTTTTTTTGAAGCATTATATATTAGTTAAGGTATGCGTGTTTGCGTTTTAAATTGTGCGCAACATTCATATATAAGCAAGCGAATGCAAACAAGATTGAGAAACCTTCACTATATCACGAGTTTGACTCGATCGATATAAAACACTTGTGAGAAAAGACATTCATACTACATTAGCGAGACTTAATTTAAACCTAAAGAATCTAAATAAATAGCATAAAAATATTGTCAGTATAAGTTTTTTTTCTAGGCAAAAAGAATTTATTAAAACAGATGGAACGCAACATAGTACAGGATACTAAAGCTACAAGAGGTACTAATTAAGCCAGCACAATAATACAGATGCATAATGCAGCACAGTATAAAAACTATGAGAATATATTCAAATGAGACGAACAGACACCAAGACGACCATAGAACAAGATTAACTGTATGGGAACATGATTATTGTCTGTAAAAGTAGTGAAATAAATTAAATTCATGATTTTTAAAACATTTTTTTTATGTCAAATTAAAGAAGAAAAACAATTTTAACACTTCTTTAGTATGAGATTAATCCTATCTTAGTCCCTTGAGATAATCAAGCTATAGACACGCACTACTCTCTTTTTCTTTTTCTTTTTTTAATTAAAAAAATAATCTTTTATTATATTAGGTGTAAATTAAGCCCATTCCCCCTCCTCGATCTTTAATTAGAATCTCAAAACCTTTATTAATATAAAAAATAATACATTTATTTACATTTTTTAGTCCCATATTTTAGCTTATCTGTGATTTTGTTTCTTCTAATTTTAATTATTCAATCTACTTTTATAGTTTTCCAATTGTTCAAATTAAGTCATTCATTCCAAAATTCTATCGAACAATTGACAGAAGAAATGAAATACAAATATGGTATATCATTGATTTGTATAAAATTAGAAAATTTTGCTTTCCTTAATGTTTGTTTATTTTTATTGTTGATCATTTGATGGAATTTTGGAACAGGAAATTCAATTTAAATAGTTTAAAATTAAACTACGAGAATTAATTAATTAATTAAGTAAATACACAAATAATGAAAAATAGTAATAAACTTTTGGACAGAATGTATACTTTAATATAAATTTTTAGGTAAATATATACCATTTACATTTTTTATTGAGTGGAAATGGTAATTATTTTATGATTAAAAAGACAAATGTCATTAAATTGGTCTTTCACAAAAAAAAAAAATGACTTCAATTTATTGTCTTAATCTTTCCATTCATAAGGAGAGATCTTATTTCAATTAATCCAAAGTTTGAAAATAAGATCTGATCAATAATTATTACGGTCAAAAATCAAACTTAAATAATATCAAAATGATTTTATCCTTAACTTTAGTATGTTTTTAATTTGATTCTTCATTAAAAATAAAAAAAATACTTTTATTTGTATAGGTCATAATATTAAGGGATTAAATTGATGTCATTATTTTATACGATTGACGCTCTAAATTGATGCCAATATTTTTAAGACCTAAGTAGTTTACGTTAGGAGAACAAAATATGTTTATTCACTTTTGTATTATTACATTTATTCATTTCTTTAAATTAAGAAAATATTTATGCAATTTTGGAATGCCCAAATTAAATGTGATAGACCCATAATTTCTTAACAAATTGTCAAGTAATAATGTGTCAATAATTTATTGTCTAGGACTCTAGGTATGTTTAGTTAAGTGCCAGCATGTAACATGAGTATGCAATAATTTTTCAGTAGCCTTAAGCCCTTTACTGAAAGCAATTATTCATGCACTGTATGGTGTCGGCAACATGATGAATTGACCCAAACATTTGAAACTCATAATCACCTCACATCCTTCTACTCATAATCACCTCACATCCTTCTTTCCAATCATTTAATATGTTTCCAATGGGGCGTTCGGTGTTTACATTAGACCATGAATGTTTCACGTATACATGTGAATAACATGAACACTTTCAGAATTTTAAATAACCTATGATTGCAATATACATGATATACATGCAGAGGTGTGATGTTTAGAGTAAAACTAACGCCATTTTATATATTAATGTCATTTCAACTTTTAATTCGAATTGAATTTGGTCTCAAGAATAATTAATGTGTTGAATTGTATAATTTAAATTTCAAATTATTGTTAGAATTTGTTAGGTTGTTACAGTTTGTTATTATCTCGTATTATTAGTATTTGTTTGAATTTCTCTTTCTTATATAAGAACATCATGGTGAGGGAAAATATATGAAAAAGAATGGAAAAATGAATTAAAATAGCTATTTATCCGTATCTGATTTTTAACATGTTATCAAAGCCATGATTCCCTCATAAATAAGAGTCATGGTATCCTCCATGAAAAAAATCATGATTTCCTCCATGAATAAGAGTCATGATTTTTTCATGAATGAGAATCATGGTATCTTCTATGAAAAAAATAATATTTCCGCTACCTTATTTTTTCAAAAGTCTTTCTTCTTCATATTCCCAAACGTATATCTCTTTCTATCTTTTTATCTTATCTTCAATGTATTTCACTTATACCCAATCATCTATGTTCTCCTTAACCTTCACTTCCTCCGATTCCTTTACAAATTATGATTATTATTATCATAAATTTCATTTTTGCCTTGCATAACCTTTGCGATTTTGGTTCCGTTCTTCACAGACCAACCCCGAAGGTCTATTGACATGAACATGTGATTGTTCCGAATCCATTTTCGTATCTCAATTCTCCTTGCACGTATTCTATTTGAAGGTCATTGATGTGAAGTCAGTTGCATTGTTATGAATCTTCATAGACCATCCCTGAAGTTTATTGACATGAACATGTTATTGTTCCGAATCTCTTCTCGTATTTCAATTTTCTTTCTACCTCACATAATCGAAGCACGTGGACTATCCTGAAACACCTCTTGAACCTATTGCTGATCAAAGTCATTCCTGGAAGAGTGTTTGAAGAAACAATTGACAAGTTGGGCATGACCGATATTCATGCACCAACTTGAAGGGGAGTGTTGAATTGTATAATTTAAATTTCAAATTATTGTTAGGATTTGTTAGGTTGTTACAGTTTGTTATTATCCCGTATTATTAACATTTGATTGAATTTCTCTCTCTTATATAAGAACATCATGTTGAGGGAAAATATACGAAAAAGAATGGAAAAATGAATAAAAACAGCTATTTATTCATATCTGATTTTTAACATAATGCATGTTACATGATGTCATGAATTTTGAATAAACTAGAATAAAACCTTATGTTGCTGGAGCTATCTCCTTTGTAATGATTGCTTACAAATATTTATCTTCTTGTTGCAACTAATTTCATTTGGCAAAAAATGACTTATATCTGGTCATTTGTTGGTTTGAAAGAAAGAGCAGCTGAAATTGTATTGTAGTAACTAGTAACTAACAACACACTGTTCCTTCTATACTCCTCTTATATGCTGAATCAAATTTTGAAGAAGCATAACTGTTTTTTCTAATGTGTTTTCTCAGCTCCAACTGAATCTATTCAAGTCCAATTGTTTACAAAACTTCATTGTCTCCATGAGTGTTTAGGTCCAATCTTGCTGCAGCAAAGTAAGAAGTTGGCAACCTATAATCTTGAGAAACTTTTTCATCCACTGGTTTCATTGTTTGTGGCCTGATTCTACCATCTGATGGGCTTTCTGTGATTAGTCTCTCAGGATACATGCTGCTTCCATTTTCTGTTTCTCTTTCAAGTCCAATGGACATGGATAAGTTGCTAGGACTGCATTCAGCAGCATAGTTTCTTCTCTCTTCATTCTTGCTCAATGGGGCAAGGAACGTGTTCTTTTTCCCATCATCATACCACTTGAGTTCAGGGTTCCTAAGGTTGTTGGGAGCTTCTTTGGCTTCCTTTTGTTCCATGAACTTATGGCTGCTGAAGTGTCTTAAGCCATTTTGAATCTCTTGCTCCTTTTGTGATCTGTCACAGGAGGTGAGGCAACTGTCCATGGAGCAATCGTTTGGCGGGTTGGTTTGTGGTTGCTGAGGGCAAAATCCTTGCAAATCCTTCAGCTCTGTGAATGCTGAGTTGAGGCACTGTGATGAGACTTTGGATACCAGCTCTGAAAGTTGAACTTTTGCAGCTTCAAGTCCTACTATTCCCAAATTTTGTCTGCCAAGAGTTTCCTCAGCTTTCTCCAACACAGACTGAAGGTATTTTCCTTGGGCCTCTATCCTAAGCTGCAAGTGTCTTTGTACCTGAAACGATTCAGGATGTTTTGTAAGAATTTGAGAAAGAAATTTGGATGCCAAAAAGCCGAAAGCTGTGTGCCTGTCATTTAGACAGGTCATTAGTTTAATATAAAAGTTTAATTTCTATACACTAACGTCAGTGTAAAAACTTTTACATTGTCAATTAATAAAAAATCATCTTTGATAAGATTTTAAGATTTTTTAGGTAGTTATTACAAAAAGTGAATAAAGTTACTATGTAATTTGATGACAACTTAAAAACCCTTTATAGTATTTGTGTATAGACTATTTACATTTCCTAATTATAGGATGGAAAATGCATACATAGTAAGTTGTTTCTAAGATTCACCTCAAGTTGTTCATTAAGCCTTCTCTGCACCTCAATCTGAATCTGCAGTGCCTCACTTATATGCAAATCTCTGGCAAAAGGCATTGAACATTAGTATAACTAAAATATTCAAGCAATAGAATGTTCATGTCAAAAAAGATTACATGAAGCATGTGAAAAATGTTCGTTTTTCTTACTTGTTAGCCTGCGGTCCAAGACTTAATTTGTTCATGTGAGTACCATTGGTTTCAGATAGTCTCTCCCCAGTTGTTGCACTTGTTGCTGGTATGGTAAGTTTAACCATCAAATACAGCTCTCTGGTTTATTAGTAGATAAGAAAAATGAAAAGAGGTTGGTCTCTTACTGATTTTGTGTGTCACGTTGTTGCTTTGTCCATGCAGATTCTTGCTCAATCTATACTTCTGGTGACAAAACGGAAAAGATAAGTAATTGCTCAATCTATACTTCTGGCTTTGTGCATCTCATATATGACAAATTTTCTTCAAATTACAAACTCAGATCTCTATGATGCATCAGACAGGATAACTTTGCTAATATATGATATATAATTTAGCAAAAAGCATATAACTTCCAAACTATTACAACTTATAAGGCCTGAAACCTGAGACTAATGATTTCAAGATCAGAATGAAGTAAATTTACGAATATGATCAGCTATGGTGAAGGAGGGATGGATAATGATTTGTGTATGACTTCTATACACAATATATCATATTTTTAATGATAACTTTTTTATATATAATATAGTGTTGGAAAACATTTATGCCAATTCCAAAACAACAATTAGGACAACTGGACAAGATGAAAGGAAACAAATATGATATGCATGTTTCTTTATGTGCAACATCCTTTTAAATCGTATGGTGTGAAAGTCTTAAATGAAGAAGAATTTTCCATTTAATGAAATGAAACTTCAGGTGTCGTATAGGTAGAGATTTTGGTTTGCAAAAATTAGGTTTAATTCTCAACTTGGGAGGCAGAATGATATTGAAATTCATATGGCTTGCAAGTACTGTAGATGTAAGGCATAAAATGAATGAAATCTTATAACCAAAGTTAATACAGATCACAAATGATTTTTACCTGAAGATGGCTCTTTAGATGATACAAGGTAAGCCCTGGAATTCCCATGAGTTTCATTACTGTTTTTGGAGTTGCCTCTGCAATAGAAAGATTGTTAAGTTGCATTAGTGAACTCAAATTCTATGTTCCTCAAAATTTGATGATCCAAAAGCTAATGTGAGTACTCACTGTCAGCTCCCCCTAACTGGTTGACTGCTTCTATAAACCTTGCATGAAGATCTGGTGTCCATTTCAATCTAGGCTTAGCATCAGTTGAAAGCACAAGTCCAGAATCACCAGACCCATTTCCTGCTTGAAGGAACATATGCCTCTCAGAGGGGATTGGCATTCTGGAAGAAGCATGAATGTTTTTTCCTTGGTGTTGGTGATGATGGTACATTCCCACCTACAAAAACCACTTATAGGCACCCCAACATATAAAAACTAACAACTTAATTCCCAGTGCTGAAGACCAGTTGTGTAATTACCTGATGACGTTTTCTACCTATGGAAGATGAAACTAGATGAAGCTTTATTTTCAAGGTTAATTTGTTACTAGTCCTGATACTAACAAATAGAGAATTTCAGAATGCTTGTTGTGCTTGTCTTGTTTCTCTTATACACACTTCTCTTCAGTGGCAAGCATGCTGAAACTGGTATTTATATCTGAGAGCTGGAGGGGAGGCTAGTAATCCCATGGAATCTTGGATAGAACCAATAGAAAACCCAACTTAATCTTAATGTGCGGTGACCTGAGAAATAGATATTATTCCTTCCTACTTTTGTTCACTAGTGGACCCCTTTTTCTAGTTCCATTTTTCCATTCTAAGATAGTGCTTTCCATTTGAGTTCCTCTGCAATAAAACTTAGGAAACAATTTTTTTTTCCCATGCACAACCTTTATCCACACACATTATATAAATCAAAACATTTTAATATTCAGATGTGTATAAAAAAGGTTATGTGAGGACAAGCCCTGACACAACAGTAAAATTGTGTCTTGGTGACTTGTTGGTTATGGGTTCGAATCCAGAAACAGCATCTTTCCATATGCAAAATGATTTTTTTTTTATAAAAAAAGTTATGTGCAAATATCAATTTCCAAATTGCATTAGGTTCCAGAATTGATCCTTCAAATTTTAACCCAATATGCATTCTTATTCGTTTGCCAGGTAAAAGTGGGAATCATATGCTCACATTTGAAGTAGTATTTCCTTTTTTTTCTTTCTGACTTAGTTCTAGGGAATCTGATATCCCTCTCGATTTGGAACAGCCATTATTTTTGTTCTAGAGGAAGATTCTTAGAACTTAGAAGCCTAAATTTGTTGTTCTACACTTTGATCTTGGAGCCATTTTTACATGTCCTTTGTTAATGTACATAGTTCTTTAGTAGCATGATATATGGGGTTGATTGAATGTTATTTTTGGTAAAGTTTGCAGACAAAGACATGAAGGAGGCCTTAATTGGTTTTATATGAAGGATTCAATTGACTAGAGAGCACCATGCCATATTGCCATGCAAAGGAAGGTTAAAAATAATTGTGTGAGGTGTTAGATACCTGTCAGAATAGGCAAAAATCAAGATGGACTATAGGCTCTAATGCTATGTTAGATTCTATCATAAAACCAATTGACATTAAGTGAAGTTGTCTAACAAATATATAAACTGCATCCTGAGGATTGAGGCAAGCCATGTGGTACTTCCTAACATGAAGATGCTTCTCATGGAACTGTTTGGAGGTAAGGAACAGAATAAGAACACATTCTGTTTTGTCTCCTTCAATAAGTTTGGTACTTATTCAGCCTGCACCGTTTAAAATATAAGGAAGATGGACCCTGAACTTTTCATTCTTTCTTTGGCACAAAAACTCAGGCCCCATCCTATGGAATCCTAAGCATGCGGGACCTAATAAAAAGGGAAAGATAGAAGAATTGTACTTGCTTTTATACTTGCATTTGGTTAAATACAGTACTACAGCATAGGACCACTTCCCTTGCCCTTGACTTGTACCATGGTTAATGTAGCTGATTCTTGTGTTAAGAACTAAGAATAGGTACATTTCTCATTCCTTATGTTACCACATGCACTTTAATTTTTTTTGCTGTATACACTTGTTCTTATCCGTGGGGAACTTTCCTTTCACTAAATGGCATATACCATGCTAAACCACTTATGAAAATAATTAGAAAATGTATTAGAATCTGATTCAGTTTTAATTAAAGCCACGCTTTCCACAGGCAATGCATGTGTCAAGCGCATGCAAATCTTCATTTTTTCAACTGGAAAGAAAAAAGATTGTAGTGTTGTACACTGTACTGTAAGAGTAAGTGGTTTAATACTAGGTGATTAAAATTCGACGAAGAACATTTAAATGATTAACAGCTAATACAGGATAAATTAGATTATAATAAGTCATACAACAGAAAACAACTTGTCATCACATAAATGTAGGAGTAGAGGGCCATTTCTAAACCGTATCTGATTTGATGATACCAATTCATCAGCTGCTAAAGAGGTCAGTAAGATGAACATTTTAAGGACAGCTTATAGAAACCATGAAAAATAAATTGACCTAACCAAAGATTCCTTGAACAATATCTTGATATCACTTCTCCTTGTTCTTGTTCTTGATTATGATTTTTGAGAATATATTTAATGCGGCCAGGAGAATCCCAAGAGACTTTGGACAAAGTTAAAGCTGAGTTCTTAAGTAGTTTTCTTATATGTGGATTGGAATAATTTGGGCAAGAGGATTGATTTGGTACTTTTCCGTCTTGATATCGAATTTTCTCCTTAGATGGACTTAGTATAACCACTTGGCAAAGAGCATTTATTTGAAGTTGTTGTCTTGAGCACTACTATAAGACTTTAAAATTCATAAAAAAAAAGTAAATAAACACACACTCATCATCATAACTCTTCATGTAACTCAATAGGTCTACTTTTTCATATAGTAAATAGAATTAGAATGTATCCCATCGCAAAAATACAGGAGGTGTTTAATATTATACTCTCAGGTGACAATGAAAAGGAACACAAGCATAAAAAAAATCAAAACGAGGATGTTATTGGAACAGAATAAAGGAAACTGACCTTTACATACGTTCACCTTTTGGTATTGCTTCTATCTACCAATTGGTGTAAGTCTTAGTTCTGCATTGCATGTTTAATTTTATATCATTGTTGACCATGATTGTTTATGATGTAATCAGAAGTAACCATACACAGAAAAATATGTTGCTTCAACTTTCATGTCATTTCTTTTTAGCTGAAACCATGCTTTGATTCTGTTTTTGTATATAGATAATCACAGAAAGCTGTAAAGTCTTCAAAATCAAATCCATTTATGGCATAACTTTGTTCTGGCAGCTATATAGATAATCACAGAAAGCTGTAAAGTCTGCAAAACCAAATCCATTTATGGCATAACTTTGTTCTGGCAGCTATGATATCATGCTCATTCTTGCATGTAACCGTTTTTTTTTTCTTTCCATATTGATAAGTCATCTTTCCTTGATGCTGCCAAACTGTCCTTCCTTTCAAGTCTTTCGCATCTTTAAAGAGTATGTGCTTGTACATAACCGAGGAGTACTTATCTCTTTCTAGTAGTATCCAATTGGCTTTATCTAACAATATAGTAATGTCCCACCTGTGACATAGGACATAAATTTTTATATATTCTTGGTTATATTTTATTTCATTATTATTTTAACACGTTACACTAACGTAAGATAGATTCACTTTTGAGTGCTAGAAGCAGCTGTGAAATGAGAAGAAGCACAGGACACAACACAATGAGAACCAACTTCTGGACAAAATGGTCAATCATGAACAAAACCATTTGTTGAGCACATATATGGCATACTGTTGATTGAAATGAAAAGCGAGAAATGACCACGGAATGCTATTCCTCGCGGGGAAAAGGGGGAAAAAATAAAGAAGGGAAAAGGAAAGTTTCAAAGATTCTTTGGAATGAGAATATCAGAATCTTAACTTAGATGAAAGCCTATATATTATATTCTCAAGTAAAGAGTTATGTTATTCTTCTTCTCCGGAAGCCACAAAAAATGGATTCTCACTTCCCTACCTATCTTTTTACTAATTGTAATCAGATGCTCTTTTCAGCATTCATTGTGACTAATATCAATTATGGGAAATTGCCATGTTTAGATGTTTTAATAAGATTTCAAGTTACCTTCAACTTTTCTTTCATATGGGAAGTGACCTTGTTGGTTGACATTTGGACTGTTCCCTTGCTAATTGATTGGTGATTAGTTTGTCCCCACTTGGATAATTCCAGTACCTTTCCACTTTTTTTTTTTGTCTGATGGGATTGTCCTAGTCTTCAATTCAGATCATCAGCTTTATAATCAGATGATATTTAGTTTGATCATATAAATAGCTATCCGTGATTATTATAATATATGATTATATAAGATTTGATATGACAACGAATTTAATAGAGGAGAAGAAATGTCATGTTAAGGACATTTATACCCGTGAGGGTGAATATGATTCTATGTGAAAGGATGTGTTAAATGAATGATAGCCATTGGCAGCCCTAGACTAATTCATATCTAAATTAAAATAGCAAAATGATGCTTTAACACTCTTTGAATGCTGACACTCAGATAAAAAGCGATAAATGCAATACGTTTTGTAATGAAAAAGAGAGAGTATAAAGTAGGTAAAAAAAATGAAATAAAAATTTTTAGTTGAATGGAATATGAAAATAATAAGGTAAATATGTTTTAATTTGCTCTAAAATTATTTAATTTCGAGTTTGGTCCTTATAAAAAAATTCGTGTACAAACTTCGATTATATAGATTGGGTATAGATTAATTTTTGGTTCAAAGTTTAATTATACTTAAAGCACATCTTCTTTCTTCAAAGATATATTTTGGGGAATAAAACAAAAGTTTTTCCTCACAAATTCAGTGTGTATTATCAATTGAACTAAACTTATAAATGATTCTTCTAATTTTGAAATATTTTTTTTTAGGTGTTGTCTAAACCATTTTTACCTTTATATAAAAAGCTCTCTAAAATACTTTAATATTTTGACAACTTTAATTACTTTTATCATACCTTTAAAAGATTTCCGTTTAAGTTAATATATGTCTATGTGATACATTATTTACCTATGTGGTAATTGATTGTAGTATGAATGACATATGACAATTAAATGATTTTATGTAGCAGCTAATGGTGTGTGCATGATAGACATGTGAAAATGAAAATTACATGTCATGTATGTAGGCGCAGGGGGTAAACTTTAACCAAAGTTTCTTAACGGTAAAACTAAATTAATGATAGATAATTTGTACTTTTATTATCCTTTTTGTAATCTTAATACTTTTAGGGGTGTAAGTGACATTGAATACTTTTTGAGAGATCAAATAAAATCCAAATGGCATTAAAAAAAGATAAAATATGCTTTTTTTAAAATTTGGTTTTAATTTTTAAAAAATGTTTTTTTCATCTCTTTAATTTGAAAATATTCAACTTTTAGTTTATAAAAAGTTTATTTTCTATGATTTATAATTGTCATTAAATATTAATTATAACTATTTTAAAAATCAGAAATGGAGTATTTTTAAATTAGAAAAACAAAAATAAGATAAATTTTTTTAGAGGATTAAACCAAATATTTTTTAAAATTTTTCAAAAGATAAAAACATATTTTACCTTAAGAAAATAATAGAAGCATGTTATTAGTTTACAAATATTTTGCTGTCAGAAAAAAAAAGTTTACATATATTTTGCAGTTAAAAAAAAAAAAAAGAGTTTAAATGGTTGATATACGTGCTCTGTAAATGAAGCTTAGTCATAAATTCATGACATAATTTGCTGATGTATTCATTTTTCAGCATAATTGAATATTCCATTCATTTATCCCTTCATGAGCTTGATCAAGACAGGGAAGCTCAAATTAGTTTAGCCAATCAATATATATCTTCCCATAAATCCAATGGATAAAAACTAAAAGTACTAATAAACATATATCTAAAACTCTCTATGAAGTATATATAGACTTTGCTTTCAGGCATTTCGACTGTGCACCCACGCGATAAAAATTTCAATTATGAGTAAGTCCATTGTTTCTGTAACTTACACAATTTATCAAAATAAGATTTTGTTTATTCTGTGAAACAGGATAGATATATGCTTTTAGTTTTTCTTCCTCCCTAGTATTATACTATGAATAAGAACGGTGATATATACGTTAAATTATGTCATTTTCTAAAATAAATCATAGCCCATAAACGGTTAGTCATACATTAATTTTTTAAAAAATATTTGAACGCTCTTTAAAAAAAAATAAACAATAATAAATTTTTCATACAATACAAATATTTATTAACTTTTGTCATTATTAATTTTGATTATCTTTTTGTGATAGAAATCAAATTGATATCCTAAACTGCTTTTGAGTGAATCTTATATTACATATAATTAAAGATTTTTTAATATTTCTTTATTTTTGTTCTTTAATAAAAAATATCATTTTGAGATATTAGAAAGAGAAAAAGGAAAAAAAATTATTTTTTTGAATAATGTATATATCTTAAAAGATTTTTTACAAGAATTTAATTTTTATATTAGAGATTTCTTTATCTCCTTTTTCAAAAAATTTAGTTTAAAACCAGATTTTGAATTCAAAATCTTATTCAAAATTTAACACTATCTTACCTTATTTAAAAGAAAAGTAAGAGAAAATGAATTTACATACAACTTAAAATTTACAAAATAGAGTTTTAAAAAAATCATGTTTATTTTGAAATTATATTTTATTTTTATTTGTACTTTTCATAACTAAGACCACCATCATGAAACGAGGGTTAAGGGAAAAAAAAAAAAAAAAAAAAAAAAAAGGTC
>PYAF01006334.1:346655-367280 GCA_007407185.1 Glycine tomentella
TCTTCCTTTCCCTCTTATCAATTTTATCCCTTTTGTTTTTCTTTCTTTCTAACTTTCGACTTTTCTTCAGGAAACCAGTCACTGGACCGTTTCGCCTCTCATTAGGGATAGCTTCTCCATGGTAAATTCTTCACACCCACTTCATTTTATTCTTCGATATTTATATGGGTGTGCGAAATTTCTGATCTTTGTTTGTGGGATTTTAACATTTCAGATTGGTTCTGCCGTTGGCGGCGTTGCAAGTGCATTTTATGGATTCAATCTTGGTATGCGTTCTTGTTCCTCACTTTTTGATTTATATTATAGCATATATTAGCCTGCTAAGATTCTCTAAAATTTAAGGGGGGGTGTAATTCATCATAGTGATCTGTTGCTGCCTGTTATTTTGTGTCTGTATTATTGCTTTTAAGATGTATTGTACTCAAACTTGAGTTGGGACATGTATTGGGTTGTGAACATGATGAACGAGAACCATTAAGTTTGATTGGTCCGTTAATTTTAATTGTGGAAATTGTTTATCTTCCAAACTGAAGGCTTTAATTTGGATATTTAGAAACTAAAGTATTGATTTTAAACACGGAGCTCTATAAATGTGTATTTATACTTATTTCTTAGATGATTGCAATATTATACTAAATCTTCAGAGTTTAAATAGGCATGTACTGTTAGTGAAAGATTTTATGTGGTTAACTAATCAGAAATTTTTGTTGGAATGGCTTTAAGATAGTTATTATAAAAGTCATGGAGCTTATCATAATGGTGGTTTGTGATTGATTGTCAATGTACAAGACTTTATATTGTCACTTGTCGGTGCATGTATTTCTTCTTCGACTTTCAATCCTTCTCTGGGACCGAATCTCATGTCCATGAAGCCTACATATTTTCACATATGTAATGTATTCAGACGTAAATTTTTGTTCTCTGATGCAGTTATGCCGATTGTCCAAAGAAGGATCAAAGGACCCATGTGGTTGCATTTTCTCATTGGTGTAAGTTTTTTAGTGCTTTTTATTGGTATTGTTTTTAGTTTTTATTCATTCATCTGTACTAATATTTGGCTTATTGCAATAGTTCATGATTTTTCCTCATATTGAATACTCCGGAGATGTAAATCTTTGACTAATAAACTCTTAGATTATAAGATTAAAATGTTATCAGTTATGAACTTGAGCACATCATATTCGTTCTTATTTCTTAAAAATGTTATCAGTTATGAACTTGGAAATTTCCTTTCTTTTACTAAGAAATGATGGATAAACTCTTAAATAAGATTCTGTATTATCCTTCTAATGAATGGCAAAGTGATGCAGTTGTTGTTATTGGCAACTTTATGTAAACTCTTAGATATACAAAATAAAACCATATGACCCCTAAACTAATTCTTGCAAGGTATCGAAATTTTCTTGCATATCTGTGACACCATGACTCATGAGACAGTTAACAGATAGAATACCTGGTAACCTTTCATAGTGTTAAAGGTACAGCCCCTGTGAGGCTGTGAACTAGACACCCTTGCTTCCTCTGCTGATCTAGAGTCATTTTGCCACTTCAAATATAAGTATAATGACTTATATCCTTCTATAATCTGCAAAATACTCATGAATAGAACTTAAAATTGGAGGATTCACTGTGATTATTAGTTCATTCCTTCCATGTTCCTACACACATAATTCTTTGATGACTAAATTTTGGACTTGATAGAGGGCGAGCCCTGACACAGCGGTAAAGTTGTGTTTTGGTGACTTATTGGTCATGGGTTCGAATCCGGAAACAGCCTCTTTGCATATGCAAGGGTAAGGCTGCGTACAATACCCCTCCCCCTTACCTGCGCATAGCGTGGAGCCTCCGGGCAATGGGGTATGTAGTTTTTTTTTTTTTTTAGTTTTTATAGATAGAGTGATTTTTCACTTTTCAAAAGGGGAAATAATATTTTTGGGAAAAGGGGTTAGGCATTTGTTACATTCTTGAATTTACTTTTTATGCATCCACTTCAAACTTTTATCCCTCAGGAAATTTTAGTTATATTTTCTAAAACGGTGAAAGTTGTCTGCACCATTTTGGATCATCATTGTTATCCATTTTGGATCAGTCTTGTTTTGATGCATACATCATTTGGTTGAGTTCCTAGTCCAATGCTAATGCTTTTTTATTACCTGTAAACTCAGCTGGACTCATTTCTTCTTTGCTTAAATGTGTAATTTGTACCACTGAGGTTGCAGTCATTATATATTTTGCTGTATCTTTTGGAATGAAGTTTCATAGATGTTGAAGCATCATCATTCATAGCCATAGAGCTTTCACTCACAAGTTGAACATTTGAATACTATGTGTCAATGTGCCTTCTTAATTCAGTCTAAACCTTTTCACTGTTATACTGACATAAACCTTTCTGCAATTCAGGCACCACCTGTGATAGTATTCTCTTCAGCCTGTGCCGGACTGGCGGGTGAGTTTCTGAACATGTTCCTAAGGCTGAACAAATGTGTAACTTTGTAGGGAAAAAATCAGAAAACAAAAACACCCACAAAATTGTGGTGTTCAGAAGTGAAAAAACTTGTTTTGGGAGCTGTGACAAAACATACTTGCCTTGATTATGTTTTCTATTTCTACGGAGTGCTAGTTATTCTATTAATATATTTGAATAGTCTTGACTCTTGATTGACACGGTAAACTTTTTAAGTTGTTGCGTTAACTGAAGAATAAGCTTTGTGTTTAATATGTTAACATCTGACAATTCTAGTCACAGAAGTCTTCATTTATAGCAAGGAGAAATGCTAGCAACGCACTATCTAACACACACACACACACTGTGATTGGTTGAAATTTCTTGAAAAAAAAAAATTATTAGTCTCACATCTTATTTAATGACTCTCTCTCATGATTTTGTAGTTTTCAATAAATTTAAACCAATCATAGAATGTGTTAGGAGGAGAGTATTAGAGAGTTTGTTGCTAGCATTCTTTGGAAGAGTTGGATGAGGTTTGTTTCATCCTTTTGTGGATATACCATGTTTGGTAACCGTTTCATTGTCATAATAACTGCAGGTGGGGCTGTTCCTGCTGCAGCACAACTTGTTTCCTCATCTTATCATGCAGCTTACTCTTCTCCTACCTCACCTCCGCCATCAAAGGGTGAAAATATTCAAAGGTCAAGAAAATGATATAATGGATTTCTGTGTCTGACCATTCATTCATGATGGGTGTGCTGAGAGTTTTGTTTTTCTTGTGTAAATACTGGTCTTTGAGATTGTTATGTATGGAACTTGGATGAGAGGAAAGATAATAGTAAGGAGAAAAAACACATATAAAGATGTATTTTATTTTGTTTGATTAAAGTGAAAGTGACATATAGATAGAGAAAAAAGTTTATTGTACTTTTGTTTTGCATACACTGCGTTCTTGTTTATTGGATGCAATAAAATAACAAATCGTTGGCAGTTTGGTTATTTTTGAAACATCAATGATCATTTTTATAATTTTTAATTCTAGCTGGCAATCATTTATAGTTTGGTTGAATAAAGTTCAATATCAAATAATGGCCCATTAAAATTAATAAAATTTGAAGGTTATTAAAATATTCTTGAAATATGGGGTTTTGTTACTTAATTTTTTTTTCCAAATTTATCTAATTGGAATTTATTTTATAAATTTTTGTACTTTTTTCAACTATTTGCATTGCGGAATCTCATACTAAACTCATTCATGAATCATGTCAATTAATCTGACTTTGTGTAATTTTTAAATTAAATAATTTAATCCCGCCGTCTTTTTTCATTTCCAATTTCACGAATAACTAGAAATAAAATTATACGAAAAACAATAAAAAAAAAAATAATATCATCTATAATTGCTTGACATAAAAAGTGAAAGAGAATAATTTGCTACAAATAACATTTTCTAATGGTTACACTTTGTGATAATTACAATTTTTTGTTTTATATTTAATAAAAATATATTTACCATTTTATTTATTTATAAATTATTATACTTATTTATTTATTTAAAATGATAGAACAATTAATTTAGGTTTTTTTTAAATCACATAGTTTTTGTGTTTTTTTAAAAAAGACTAAGCTTAGATGCTATTTACCATCTGTCTGTAATAATATTTTTCCAATAATATTAAACTTTCACTTTTATAACCTGCGTTAATTTTTAATGTTAATATTTATCGAAATAAAGTTTAAATTTTGATTAAAAAATAACATTAGAACACTCCAACTCCTAAAAATATGTACATAAGAAATTATGCCTAACTTTTATATTTAATTTAATTTGAATTAAAGAAAGCGCGGTGTGGGTTGATTTAATGGCAAGGGTATTTTGGGAATAAAAGTAAGAGAATTGGTGGGTGGTAGTAGTATTTAAGCATAGCACAAACCCTAAACAGAACCTCAACACTACTTGATCTTATCTGAGCAGAGGAAGCCACGGCGCGTTTGTTGCCTTTCCGATCCTTTCATTCGCAGCGGCGACGGTGACGGCGGAGCCTTCGTCATTGACGGCTCTGCCCCCGGATCCGCCGCGACTGAAAGACGAAATTCGCCGTCGGAACCCTGCAATGAAGACTGCCCGCGGTCAGAGCCCCTTTCTCTGTTTCACATTGCTTGGGGCAGTGATGGCCACGCGGGCTCAACAAATTTATCATTCCCTACTTTTTTTTTTGAATTGTCGGTGCCGTGTTTTTTAGTCGAGCTTTGATGTTTTGTGCATTTCTTTTGTTTGTTACTTAATGCTAGTTTTCTGTTTTTGGATATAATTATGCTATATTTGTTCTTATGAAGTTTGATTTAACTATTTTTTTAATTGTTTGTTCTTTTATAAAACGTATATTGTTCACATCTCTAGTTGTTGGAGGCTGATCTCTGTTAAAGATCTCTGTTAAAGATGTTTGTAAATTAGGAGTGCATTTTTATTTATTTATTTATTTATTTATTCACTTCTTACTTTGTTCTCTTTTGTAGCTGATTAATTGGTTTGGCAGGTTAAGTATGGCATTGGTATCTGTAGTTTCATAAGGCTTGAGGAGATTTTCATGCGATGCGTGTCATGCTTAATGTATTTTGATCCGTATCTGTATTATTATTAAACTTGTACTCACGAGACTGCTTGTAATTTAATTTAGTACACCCAATTTATACGTTTCCATTATTCCATTTGGTATAATAATCGTCAACCTCAAACTCACATTACTAATGTGTATATATGTAGTCGCGCGTAAGAACTAGCTTCCAATTGGTACAATACAATTTTGGGTTCATTCAGTGTTTTATGTGTTACGGGATCCATTGTGTGCTTTACAGTAGACGGCGTATGCTTCTATTTCATGTTTGTATGGTTTATTATTTCCACATTTTTGTTTATTGACAGCTGCTAGTAACCCTCAATATTCCTAAGCATTTCTATTGATTAAAATTTGTCAAATTGAATATTCTCTAATAGGTTTAACCTAATACGGCTTTTTTTAGTAAGGTGTTGAAATGTTTCATTATTTTTCTCTCTATTTCTATCAATCTAGAATTGTCATTCTCAATCCAGTAGTGTATTGCATTTTTCTGCATAAAGGTGAATAACCTGGCTTACAGGTAATCAGATACCACTTAACCTGGTATAAGTAGTTTTTTAAATAGTTAGAAATAATTCAAAATTTCATGCCATGACACTTGTAAAAATGTTTATAACATAGGTCAAAACTAAAGATGCATAACAAATCAAATAATATTAGCTTTATGCTCTCTAAGTCTCTATTAGCAAATTTAACGAGATTTAAAATAATATTATTCGGCCTTCTAATATGCAGAAGGCTTGGCTAAGAGATAATACAAATGGGACAATATGAAACAACTTGCTATGTAATTTGTTTTGAGTTTTTTTTTTTTTAAATGAATGGGAAACAAACAAACAAAAGCAACAGAAGGAAAAAAAAAAAAAAAAAAAAGCTACCCCTGGGATACAAAGTTCCTGCGGCATCTGCCTATGAGAAGGAGAACACACATTCCACAACTTGAACGAATCACTTGAGGAAGCCCCAAACTTAGCAAGCCAATCTGCAATCTTGTTCCCTTACCTTAAGATGTGGGTGAAGGAGACATTCATAGCAGAGGAAGACAAACTTCTGATGCTATGGATCAGAGGAGCTAGAGCATGAGTTTGCACCACACCATTGTTGATCAAGTGGAGCGCAAGCTTAGAGTTCGATTCACAAACAATAGCCTGGAACCCATCATCACGAGCAATGATCAACCCCTGCTGAATACATGCGAGCTCGGCATTGAGGCTGGACATGAAAATTTGGTTGAGTTAATACAAATTTAGATAACTTTTGTTATTTTGTGTTTGATTAAAAAATTATATTCAATTTTACTATCCATGTTATGCACGGATAAATTTGGAGGGAAAAATTTATATTTTGATTTCAGAAACAATGCAAAGAAATAATCATAATCAAGATGTTCATATACTTCCATAATATTGAAATTAAATACTAGCTCTCTTATTGGTTGAAAATTTTGTAAATGACAAAATTTGATAGGTTTCACATCATATTTAATGACTATTTCTCCTAATTTTATAGTTTTCAATAAATTTTAACCAATAATAAAAAATATTTAAAAAAATGTGTTAAAAAATATATTTCAATCACTCCTCAAATGATATTAACAACAAATAAACTTGTCAAATTTCAAAAATATTATTGCCTAATATGATCCATTAAAGCTTTATCGATTAAGAATACCTTTTTTTTTTCCCAAAGCTTCCTCATAAAATACAAAAAATCATAATTTTCTCATTGAATAAATATTTACTAAAATCTTATATCAATTTTTCATATCAATCATATTCAAATAAGCTTGAGCCTTAATATATATTCATAAAACAAAAACCAATGTACCCTTAAAACAAACAATGCAGAGAAGAAAAAAAAAGAAATAAATTACCTTTTTTTTTTCTCCTCTACACATTAACACGAGAAAAAAAAGCTAGGATCTGATTTCTGAAAAAGGAGTGAAGGTCCAGCCAAATATACTTGTACGCTCATCAAAATTTTAAACAACTTACACAAACAACCCTTCTAATTTTAAACATATTTATAATTTCCAAAACTTTATTCAATGATATAACACATTCAATCGTTTCAATTTAGGATATAGAACTACTAACATTTAATTATCTAGATAGTATAATGGTCTTAAACCGTCTAATAATTTCTCGTGTTTGCTAGTATATTGCTAACATTCCTATATTAAAAATGGTTGACATGTTCAAATAAGAAGATAATTAGTTAAACAATGAATTTTGTTCATAACTAATGAAAGGACTCGCAACATTTGTTCTAGCACTACTACAAAAAGGTGATTCATGATTGAGCTTGTGAATAAGTTCTCATTTCAAAAACTTATTGGATATATGCTTAATTGAGTTGTTTACATATACACACTCCTAATTGAGTACGTACCTTCAATTATTACAATATAACCAACATGATATTCTATTAATGAACTAGAATATTTCGTAATTCCTAGTAATTCTGCATGTTATATTTCACAATATAGTGTGAAAATAGTTACTGCACAAAATTTAGCCTTATTATTTATATTGTCAATTTATGTGTACTAAAATTATTTGTATTTAATTGAATACACACCAGCAATGTGCTTGTGTCATAAATTCCACTGATTTACAGTTCCCTTAAATAAATTTTCACCCGAGGTTGCATTCTCATGCCTAGATGCTAGTGGACATTTTCTATTAACTAGTTTTTTCCTCAAAAAAAATTGCTGATATTATTTTTTCTATTTATACAGAAGGTATTATAAATTAAAAGGTAGTGGAAGGTGTGATGACAAAAGCACTACTCCTCCTTGCATTGGGTAAAAACAGTTGAACACCTATCCATGTTATCTAATAGTAAAGGACTTTTGGAGTGTTTCGAGTTTAAGAATAAAGTGTTCATAATTGTGTCTCTGATGCTTGTGTCATTTTCCCAAGGCTGGCAATTCTAGTGGGAATTTCCAACACTGCAAAATTTCATTCATTCAACACTGTAAAAAGCCATTATGTTACTAACAGGCTAAATGCATTTGAATTAGTTGTTTACTATTTGGGCTACTATATGTATTTGAATTAGTTGTTTACTATTTGGGCTACTATATATTGATGCATTTTTAAATATTAAATTTTTGATTTTTAATTTTTTTTAGAAAAAAATATTCTAAGACAGTTTTTGCGAAAAAATCATCTTAGAATCATTATTTTTTTATTAAAAAAATCTTTTTTAAGACGGTTTTTAGGAAAACCATCTTAAAATGTCACATTCAAAGACGGTTATAGGTTAATAATCGTTTTTGAATGTGACATTCTAAGACGTTTTTCCTAAGAACCGTCTTAGAAATGATTTTTTTTTAATTTTATAATAATCCTTCTATTAGAAAAAAAAATGAATATTAAAACAAAAACAAAGAATAATAACTTTGTTATTTCAATTGTTATTTCAATTTATTAAATTTTGAATTAATATAGAAGAAAATCGAAAAAATATCTTCAACAACCACAAAAAGTATATTTATAGATTTGGCATCTAATTGAATTATAGAAATCGAAAATATCCTTTATGAATTCTAAGAAACCAATTTACCGTATTTCGATTTTAATTGATCCTTAGTTTTTAGTACGAAACTAATAATGTGAAATGTGAAGAACCTTCATTTTATACTATTACTATAAAAATTTACTATAAAAAAATTTTCTATCGGATTTTTGAATACATCGAGACAATCAATGAAGAAAGAAGAAAGAACTTAAGAACTGTCTTAGAATGACCATATTCTAAGACGGTTTTACTAAGAACTGTCTTAGAAAGTGATGCTTCGAAGACGATTTTACAACCGTCTTTGAAAGTAATTACTTTTGACGACGCTCGATACAAAGACGGTCTTACAATCGTCTTTGTATGGGTTGTAGAACCGTCTTTGAAAGGCTATTTTGTAGTAGTGTAGAGTGATTTAATGATAAATAAATCAGAATGTTGTTCTAATCTCGGTTGCCGAGAAGCTTAGACTAGCATGTGAGGGCCATGCCGCTTGGAATGGATTACAATACTCCAATCACGTTTGGTTCAAATAAGGAAGTGTGTATTGCAAGCAATGAGAGCTGGCTAGTGTTGACTTGTTTGGAAAGTTTTTGGTGAATGAGAATAATTGATGAAAGAGAATTGAAGAGAACTGGTAGAATAAGGGGTAATAAGGGGTATAAGTCCACTCATGTGGAGTGAATTTTTCTCTCCTTTGTACCTTTTGCTTTATTGGACTTTTTTTATATCGATGGTGCTCTAAGTCCATATGTGTGTGTTATACTTCAGATTCCCAATCCATCTTTTAAGTCTTTAATGTGTAATTCTACAAAGAAAATACAACTAGTACACTATAAATCAATCAATTATAATATTTATTGGTTAAAAGCTCAGAAAAAACTAAATTTCTACATTTCAATCACAAAAAAAACATTAAAAGAAAGAAAAAAGAAAATAATTGTTATGTAATTTAAATGCACAATTTACTAGCACTAATGAGAGTTGGATAACTGATTTTCCCACCTCCACGCGTGGTATAAAAGCGTACGTAAAGTTCTAGTTCGTGACTAACGCTATTTCATTCTTCACTCAACTTAAGATCTTTATTGACTGAGCATTGGAGTGATTGTAAGTTTCACACTACCACCGTGGTACTTGCTTGACGCCGCCGTGATCCGCCACTGGGAAGCATCTTCACAAACCACTTTGATCTCTTCCTTGGACCAAACCTCTAAACCGGATTTTTATCGCTTGAATCGAACAACATTATAGTTATTAGTCTTTAACTTACATAATTATAAAAAATGGGTTGATGGATTAAAAACATAACAAGCCAGTTTAAAGGGTTTAACCGTTATTCTTTATTTATTTTTTCAGCCCACTATGTGTTCATTATTTATTGCTTTAGTTGCACCTTTTTTTTATTGCTTTTATGTCTTATCATTCAATGCACTTACAATTTTGTTGAATCTTCAAACTGAGTGCTCTAGGAATCCAAAGCGAAAAGATGACGTTCCTTCCTTAATATGGAAAATGAACTATTACCATTTAGCTCATTAATAGGTTAAATAGCTAATTGGACTAAATAACTAAAATCAAGTAGCATTTTCCATTATGAATCTCTATTCTTATGACCAAAACATACGTAAGGTTTGAGTGAGTGAATTTTGCAGATCCCATTAATAATCAGCATAGTACTCACTACAAGTTTCTATTCCTTCTCCCTGGGTCCATTGCCAATCATTGACACCCTTGATTTTTCTTAGCATATAGTAGTATGGTGGATTTATTAGTGCCATGTCAACTCTTACATAAGTTTGATATGCCAATGACCATTCACCTATAAAGAATGAAAAAACAATTAATTATCACATATGCTCAATATTAGTATCGATGCAAATTTAGACCAAAATGCAAAATGGTCCAGCTATAATCACCAAGAATAATGTTAAACAAAAAAATAATAACAAAAGGAACTTTCAGTTACTTAGCCGACAAACCATGATGCTACTCAACATAATAGTTGAACATAATCAACAAAAGAATAATTAATTTTATGATTTGATCCAGACGAATCACCTTTCTGGACAGGGGAAGCTCAAAATATTACGGCTCAAGCTAATGACAGATTCGTGGAATGATCTACTATTGTCTAAAATCTTCTCAAAAACACTTCCACATGAAGATGTTGTAAGGTATGTTGGGAACAAAGGTTTGTGTAGGCTTAAAATACATATTGACCTAACCAAGAGAGCGTTTATATTTTGAGCCAAACCACCTTTTTTTTTAAAGACCAATCATTGGCAATTTGGCATCATAAAAGAATAATTGGTTGGAGGCATATTACCTGGAAAAGGAGCACAATATAAAATATTGCTCTTACCTCTTTCATGATATATTATAGATCATGGGTCCATTACCTAAAAGTCTCCTTCGCTTCTCTATCTTTCTGTCTGTCCTTTCTTTATCTCCGTAGATATATAACATGTTTATTATTTATGTGTTCAATAATGTTGGTCCCAAACTTTATACGATATAGACTTAGAAATTGTGGAAATAAAACCCCTTTTGCCTTGCTATGTACACTTTATTTTACATCAGCAGTCTATGTCGTAACACCTCTATCTAGGGTAGTTAGAATTATGAAAGATTGGCAGTTAAGCTTACTATACAAGGTGTGAGAGTTAGGAAGGATGGTCAAATACCAATTACGTTGGAGTGATGGGTTTATTGTACTAATTAACAAGTTAAAATGAAACCAAGTTGCCAGTAATTCGAGATTACCCTTTGCACCATGTTGCTCTGCAAACAGATTTCTATAACTATAAGTAGAAAGGAATCTTAACGTGGCATGGTTTAGGTGATGACAGGGAATGGATGTTGACCCATCAACAAAGGGGATAACACCAAACAAATCCATCACAGAGATTGGATTAAATACACAAAGTGGTTAAGCTTGTGGACTATTATTCTAATATTTTGGTTGAATTGGTATAAGCATAGTTTTTATTTAATTTAATTTGTGAGTAAAATCAGTCACTCCAACAGTAAAAAAGGAGAGTGAAATTCACCTTTGGCTTTCAATTTTGAACCCCTTTTATCAGCCAAATTTTTATAGGAAAGAAAACTTGATCTCATGCATTGGTTCAATGAATTTATTGTGTTCAACTTGTCTCATACACGAGTTCAATGATTTTATTGTGGTCTCACATCTCAGATGAAACTACATGAGTCCTTGGTTGTTTTAAGTACAGTCAGCACAGAATTGAACCAATAAGAAAACACAGGCGGTTAGAGGAGAGAGAGAGTGGAGTAGGAGTCAGTGATTCTAGTGGGTTCCTGCAACAGACCCCACCTATCCAAATTTATTATTTATTTTTTTGTTTTATTCAAATTTTCTCTTAAATTTTATTTGAGCCACCTTTGAATGAGAAGCCCCACAAGTCCAAACTCCAAAGAGAGCATGAGACAAGTTTTGGTGGGACAACATCTTGGGTACCACAGAATGAGTTTCTCAATCTGAAATATTTTTTCAACTAGGGACAGCCATAAAGCAAGCCAAACAGACTAATCAATCAGGTTTCTTCATTGATAAGGAGAAAAGAAAGAGATAGAGACACCCCATGAAAGAAAGAAAAAAGTTGCAAAGAGGATTATATCTGAGAAAAAGACTGGACCCTCTCTTGTGCCAACTTACAACATAGATTAGATATTACTTTGACAAGAAAACATTGATCTTTCTCCCCTCTATGACCTTCTCAATATAGACTTGTATTTATCCCAAACACACACATAGAGGAAAGGTGAACAGTAAACACAACACATGACACCATACATATATATACCACTTTTCAAATTCATGCTAGAGCAACACCACTTTTTGTTCATGTAAATTCAATTTGAATTACAACACAAGGTTTCAGCTTCAGGGAAGATGATACTGGTCTAAAAAGAAAAAAAGCTTTGAATGGCGAGCCACAGAATAGGAGAACTTGGTTTGTCTGAGTCAGTACCTTCAACTCACCACATCCCTTATGGAGTGCTTCACGGAATTAACACTCCTGCATCAAGCTTAATGTAATTCTTCAATAATAGTATCATCTCCTATTAAATTTTCAGGCTCTTAAGAAGGAATTAATATATGGTGATTCATTTTACAAATGATTGTTTTGTGTTTACTTTAAACTGTTTTTTTGTTGTATTTTGTTTTGTTTCTTAGCAATCAAGGATCTGCTTTTGATTTTGGGGAGCTGGAGGAAGCAATTGTTCTGCATGGAGTTAAGAGTAGAAATGATGAGGGCAAAGCATGTATGTTTTCCGTTTCCATCACTTATGCTTCTTTTTTTTTTTTTTTTCTTTCTGACGTTAGATAAGCATAACCAACTCTTTCCAAAAGCAGAGGAAAAAAGGGTGAAGGATAAGAGGTTTGAATATGTCTAAAGAATGCGCAGAGTGGGGGGTTACCATTTCCGATACAATAATGATTCTGAGACAACAGACTTGGATGGCGTGGGGTTACAATCTTAGAAACTGACCTCGTTTACATGATTTTACTGACTCCATAACTGCTGAAAAGTTGAATTTGGGATTAGGTTCCTCTGCCTTTTTATTTATTTATTGCTGTTATTATAATTGAAAGTCCTCATGGTCTTTTTATTTTGGTAATCTTCAACTCCTTCAAATTTTGTGATCCTCTTAGAGATTTTGCTTTTGTGATTCTTGCAGCTTTATTCACAGCCAGACCTGCAGCTACACTGGAAATGTTCCCTTCATGGCCAATGAGATTCCAGCAAACCCCAAGAGTAGTACTAGTCTTCCTACTTGTCCATCTTTGACCATTTATTTAAACATGCTCTTAGTTGCTTATGCTTACAAGTTTAAGAAATCTTAATATTTTTTTTTCCTTTCCTTGTGAAAATGATATTGTCCAAATCCTCAGCCTTGCAACTTTGATAATATATAGTATATGTGAGGTGATTTTTATTTTTTTAGTTGAATTTTCTGAATCAAATTCTTTTTTTTTTTCTTTTGGTGGCTTTCCATATACAGAGTGGTTCAAAGTCAGTAGGTGAAAGCACTGATTCAGGTCTTTCTAGCAAAACTGAACCCCCCTTTGAGGCAGAATCTCCCATAAGTAAAAAGGCATCTTCTTCAGATCATCATCATCAGGCTTTTGATCAGCAGCATCTGCAGCATAGACAGCAACTTCAACAGGAGATGGCAAGTGATGCCCCAAGAACAGCCTCTTCACAGAATCAATCAGCAGCCAAATCACCTCAAGAAAAGGTCTCTCTCTCTCTCTCTCTCTTTCTCTCTCTTTCAGGGTCTTTTTCTTTTATTTATGTCTCACACAAGTAATTTTTTTAAACACAAATTTATTCAAAGATTAAATGTGTACACTTCTCTCAATAAGTGGCAGTCTAAACATTAATTCACCATATTTTGCAAGACTAGTCTCTTCTAGGAGACTAAACTCCAGTTGGTTCCTCAATAGAGTCTAGGCCTCAAGAAAGGTTATTAAAACACTGTTTTGCACTGTTAATCTCCCAGTTCTCTCTTTCCATATCCCCAAAACTCGGGGAAAGTTGGCCTTTTAAATGCTATTTTTACTGTTTTGATCTGTCCCTCCTCTCTCCCTCTCTTGTGTATCTTCACAAAGAAGGCACAGATCCCAACAGCTTTCAGAAAATCAAAAGAACACAGAGTTTTCCTGATTCCTGAACGATTTTCTGATGAATGTCTGACATGAAATATGATAGAGATATAGAGAGAGGGGATGTGGACAAAGCACGAACATAAAACAAATTGAGAATCTTTTCAGTACTTATCAACGCTTCTCATTAAAGTGACCCCCTCACTTGGCTCAATATAGAGAAAACTTGTGTTCTTCTCTAGAGTCAAATTTGGAGCTCGGAGTCTAAAACCACAGCAATAGTAGCATATACCAAAACAATGGCAGATAATGATGCTTTTTGCTACCCTTATCATATTGATGGTTGCATGCCTCTAGAGAAATGGTCGAAGGGGCCTCAGGATTCAGAAATGCATCCCAGAGTGAGCACTCTAATATATCATCTTTTGTTTCGGATTTAAAGTTTACAACCTCTCTAACTCTAAGCTAGGATGATTGAAGCTGAGTAATATTTAACAGTTTTCTTCTTTTCCCTCCCTCATTATTTGTTTACTAATATGGTCACATTCACATTTTTCTGGTTTGTTAATTATAGTCCAAAGTTGAACACTGTGTGGAGCAAATAAACATTTGTGTTCATGTCTCTATTTTCATTTTCTTTCCTTTCTGAAATCATCGATGTCTTTCAAATAATGCTTTTTTGGTCATTTTTCTTGCAGAGAAAGGGAGTTGGTTCTACTTCAGAGAAACCACTTGATGCAAAGGTTATTTAATAATTTTCCAAACTCTTTTTTTTTTTTTTTTCTTTTCTTTACTGTATCTTTTTTTTTATTATGTGGTTTTAAGTAGGATCTAAGGTAAGATATTTTTTATTGGTCTCAGACATTGAGACGTTTAGCTCAAAACAGAGAGGCTGCAAGGAAAAGCCGTCTCAGGAAAAAGGTGAGTCCTACATATATTGTTGTACAAATTCAACTACTTGTTGAGAAATAACACTTACATTATTGCAGAAAGTGGAAACTAAAAAGAACTTTAAATTTCACTGCATTTTGTTTCTGTCTATGGAATAGGCTTATGTGCAGCAGCTAGAGTCAAGTAGATTAAAGCTTAACCAGATAGAACAAGAACTTCAAAGAGCACGCTCTCAGGTTCTCATGTCATGAATTAGTATTATTATATATTTTTTTTTTTTTACTATTAGTGGTTAATATTATTTGAGCTGTTAATTTATAGGGCTTGTTCGTGGATTGTGGAGGTGTTGAAAGTACTGTAAGCTCTGGTGAGTTTATTTGATACCTTTTTTTTTTTTGTTAATTTTTAAATGCAGTGCCATATTTAATCCCTCAAACTCAGAAAGACAAAAGAGGATAATGCCATAATATTTTACTAAGTATACATCTTTTGAATACCAAATAAAATTCAAGATTCAGCCTCTGCATTTGACCAAAATCTGTGGCTAAATAAGTCGTGTTTGAATAATAAAAACAAGAGGCCAATGTCAGAATCAGATAACGCTAACATTATATAAAACTATAATAAGCTACTTTATATGCTTCGGCTTTTCAGAGAAGATAATTATTCCATTCTGATACTGCTCTTTTCGACTCCTGGTAAAATAATACGGTCTTTAGGGTAAAAAGTTAACAACAAATAAAGTAATAATAATAATAATTAATTATCATTAATAGAAACACACTTTCTAACGAAAAGGAAATGCACTACATACATATTATGATTAATTCATTATGCAAATGGTGCCGGGTCTGTTTCATTCGTGGCCACATTGCACTAGTCACCAAATCAACCAACATTTTAATAGTAGTTAAAAACACTGTAACATTATTAATATGTAACTCATGTATAAAATATATACTACTATAAAAAAAAAATATAAGAAAGCAAACAGATTTGAACCGGCACCACTTATATTGTAGTTTAATGGGATCATACACATAATCAATAATGGCAATTATTGATTAATTGTAAGTATAAGAAGGGTTTTCTTATGTTATATAGCAGGAGCCGCAATGTTTGACATGGAATATGCAAGATGGTTAGAAGAAGATCACAGGCTAATGGGGGAGCTGAGGAACGGGTTGCAAGCACCGTTATCAGATAGTGATATAAGAGTGATGGTGGATGGATATCTTTCTCACTATGATGAAATTTTCAGGCTCAAGGGTGTGGCTGCTAAATCAGATGTTTTCCACCTTATCAATGGCATGTGGACTTCCCAAGCTGAACGTTGCTTCCTCTGGATTGGTGGTTTTAGACCCTCTGATCTCATCACGGTGTGTACACTAGTCTATACATCAATTAAATATAAGTTCAAGTGGATTGTATATGTATATAGTGCATATACAGAATAGTCAATAAAATAATAATGAGAACAATGTACTAATATTAGTAGTGACCAAGAGTGGTAAGGTTGTGGAATCCATATTATTACTTATGTAGTAAAGATGATTAATTGAATATAAAAAAATATATTTAAGAAAAGACAACGAACATGCTAATGTATTTGGCGAGTCATTTTCTTTTCGTTTTGGAAATTGGGTGTGTCATTTTTTGAACCAAGAGATAAACAACTTTTTCGGTAACAGCATTGTTTTGCTGTTATTAGAAACTTGTCCCATGTCAGTTGTTTTGGGCAGTGAATAACTGTTCCAATGTCGCAGGGAAATCTCGCTGTTTCAGCCAATAATTACTAATTATAATTAGCATCAAAACGTTAAGGGTTTTAATTTTCTTTTGTTTTATTACTCACTTTGTTTTTCTTTTCTCCTTAATTATATTATTTGTCCATCTTTTCTCTTTGTTTCTCTTTCTACAAAACTAATCATTGTGACAAGGATAATAGTCAAAAAACTAATACACATAAATATTTTTATTAAAAGTATATATAATAACATTAAATAATATAAGTCTTAATGTATTCAACACCAATATTATTATTTTTTGGTCAGATGTTGATTCAACAGTTGGAGCCACTAGCTGAGCAACAAATTATGGGAATGTATGGCTTGAGGCATTCCTCACAGCAAGCAGAAGAAGCACTCTCTCAGGGCCTTGAGCAGTTGCAACAGTCTCTTGTGGACACCATAGCTGGAGGCCCAGTTGTTGATGGTGTTCAACAAATGGTCCTTGCCATGAGCAAGCTTGCCAATCTTGAAGGCTTTGTTCGCCAGGTAAATTAACTTTTAAATTGCACCTGCACTTAGCAACACATGCTTTAATATATATTTTTTATATAAATAATATATTAAAAAGAATGTGTTGTTATTTTTTTTTTTTTTTTTACTTTTTGCTTATTTTGACTTGATTGATCACATTTTTCTTTTTCTTCTTGGGTGAGTTAAATACTTCTACAAGTACAAAATTTGGTGGGGAGGTTGACGTAAAGCCTCATAGTGACCCGACATCTGTCTGTGTTGCAATTTCTGTCTTTAACTAATGATTTCGTAAGCTTTTGTCAAAATTATATTTGAATCTGCGTGTGACTTGTCAATTTTAATTGTTTGGGTTTAGATACTAATTATAAACTTCATAGTTGAAAACGGAAGCCATGTAAATTAGACTAGGGCAATTGCTTCTTTTACCTTCTTTTGACTTTTGATTTATTTTTTCATAGGATAGTTATGACACTTTATTATGCTTTTAACTGTTTCTACATAATTCATAGAAATTAATTCCAAAACCTAAAACTTAGTCAACTATTAGACCTATGATTAGATAGTAATACTACTAGTTGAAAACATGAAATGATACTTTCTTTTTAGCCCATAAATATTTTTTATTTATTTATTACAATATTCCATATATTTCTTCTGCTTATTCATAGGCTGCATGCGTATTTTAGGCCGTACACTTGTGATATCCTAGCTAATATTTTTCTGTTGATCACTTGATGTTGATTGAACTTGAGAATAATTAACTCTGCTCCATTCTCGATTTAGCTAATATTTTAGTTTTCTTTTTTTGCTTTGTTATATATGAATATACAGATAACTAGCTAGGTTAACTTAAATTATCTTCACTTCTTGGTCGTCACGTCTCTCTAAGTATATCGTTTCCTGGCATAGTTAAATAAGCGGAGATATGTATTGCTTTCGATTGCTTATATTATAACGTTCTCGTTCATCAAAATATTGGATTCTAGTTCTAGGCATTTGATGTAATTTTTCCATTTTAAAATCTCTTAGTCAGAAGTTGGTTTTAGAAAGCGATGGCTAATGTTGAATCATAAACCCTCGGTAGAATTATCATCATTACTATTTTAAAAGACAATTTCTAAAGTGTTTTAATTTTTTGAGGAATTTATAATTAATTAAATTCTAGGGTTATAAAAGAAAATAAAATGTATTACTTTATTCAATAATTAGCAACTGTCAATTAAGTTTATTGATAAGACTACCTCACCAAGTATTGTAGAGTTAAATTTAATATAATAATATTTTAATTTTAATTTAACGGCTTATATACAATATCACTCGCTATATTACATATTCTTAATAAAGTATTGTAACATTTTTTTAGAATACACAAGAACTTTCTCTTATAGGAGAGCCATCTTATATGTTAGCAGGTGGGGACTAATCCCTCATGTTCGATACAAGATACTGGTTAAGCAAGAATTAATGCTACACTTTTTTGTTGTTGTTGAGACACTGCTGTTGCAACTTGTAAGAGATGCAAAAGACAAATATTAACCTTGAATTCCATATAAATAATTAAAATTACAACCTTAAATCTCACATGATTATTTTAAAATTTAGATGATTCTATATTTAAATTTCAATTATTTTTTATTAATATATGCAGACAGAGTCATAGACACATGCACCAATTCTTATCTTATTGGTGACTTATTAACTTCCATAAACTTTTATGAATTAAAGGCTGATAATTTGAGGCAGCAAACTCTTCATCAGCTATGTCGATTACTCACAGTTCGTCAAGCAGCACGATGCTTCATTGTTATTGGAGAGTACTATGGACGTCTTCGTGCCCTTAGTTCTCTTTGGGCATCAAGACCACGAGAGTAAGTTAGAATTTATTTAATTACTTTTTATTATTATTATTATTTAATCGGAAAATAGTTTTAAAGATAGAAGAATGAAGTACTTTCTAATTTCATTGAGTCACCGGTTTTTTCTTTATGGAGCAAAGAATTGCCATAATATACCATTTTTCGTTTTTCTTTGATGTTTATACTTCATACCACTTTTAGAGGTAAAAAATAATATTAGTTGGAGTATTTGATTGCTTTCGCCATATTCTTCTTATTGACATTTTTATTTTATTTTAAGTTTATATGTGTATAACTTCTAATATGTTCCATATACACTAATTTTCTTTTGGGATATTCAAACAGGACCTTGATCAGCGACGATAACTCATGTCAAACAACTACGGAAACGCAAATAGTCCAACATTCTCAGAATTATTTCTCAAGTTTCTGAGAGATGTAATTAAAACTCATTAGCCTGAAAGAAGCTTCCTAGCCATAATTAAGTGGATTTCGTTGGGCTGCTTTACAAATGAATGCCAGCGTCTTCTAGAAGAAAATTATTTATTTATTTTTCTTTTCAATCTTCTATGTTCCCTTGTGTCTTTATGTTTTATTGTAAATGTAAATCTAGGTTTTATGTGCATGATGAGGAAGCTCCTACTTTAGTTGAAGAGAAATAGAAAAAAAAGGTTTATGAGTTTATGAGAAGGTGCACGTGGCATGGATGTAGATAAAGTATCCATACAATTGACTCTATCTTCTAGTTAGTTAATGGCTTATTTTTCTTCTAAATTTTAATATATTTATAATTTATATAGACCTCACATCTTGATTAATGATTTTACAAAAAAAATATAAGGTTGGAACATTTTTGGAAAATAGAGAGAAAAAAGAGGAAGAGGCTTTGCATTGCATTTATCCAACTCTCAATATATATTTAAGTGGAGTATCTATCTATATATATTTAAGGAAATTTCACTTTAAACTTTGAGAATAGTGGAATCAAAATTTTAACTTCATAATAGTTATTTATGACTTAATCATATAACCTTTACTTCAATATTTTTTAGATCAAAACTTTAATTTTACGGTAGTTATTGATATAATTCAATGTGATCTAACATTAATAAAAATTATCAATTTTTAAAACTTAATCTTTTTTATAAAGATAATTATGATTCAATGTGTTTTGATTTGTTATTATTATTGTTATTTTTACTACATGCTATTATTATTGTTATTGTTATCTTTTAGACATTTATAAAATAATAGATAATGTAGCTACTCTAAAATAGTATATGTTTTCACTTCTTCATTGATATTGCTTTATTGTTTTAAATAATAATAATGATATATAATTTTAATTATACTAAATGAAAGTGTTTAAAGTGAAATTTCCTTAAATATATATAGA
>PYAF01006334.1:367380-382430 GCA_007407185.1 Glycine tomentella
TTTAAAATCATAAAAAATATTATTTCAAATCTTCAATATCTATTTAATAAAAATTACACTATTTCAATAAATTTAAAATAAAATATAATTTTATAATAAATACATATCAAAATTACTACATATTAACATTATATCATCAATAAATAAAATAAATAGTCAAATTTTAATAATACTTTTTCATATAGGAAAATAGACCTGAAAATATAAAAAATTAATGTATCATCATACTTTTTTTTTCTCTCTTATTTCATATTGAGTATATGTGTAACAAATTATGTAAGTGTGAAATTACTCACAAAATTATTATGTTTTTCTTTTCAAAACTATTATTATGATTATGTTTTATAAAACTAAACTCAGTTTTAGAGAAGTTGTTTACATGCACTAAAATTACTCTTAATTGCTTAAGGGCTCTCTTTGTGCACTTAAGAATTAAATTGGGCCTAGCCCAATATCTTCCCTATGTTTAGCCGTTAGTCAACAAAAACATCCATTACAAAACCGACGAACTGCAATTGCTTTCGACACCTTCATAATTACTTCCTGCACCATTCTGGATTTGGTGCATTAAGCAAAGATAGAGGTGCAAGAAGCAATTTCCATCCCCAATTCACTAGAACCGAACAACACAACAAAGCAAGTTTCACCATTCTAGCCTTTCAGTTGAACCGAACACAACCTTAATGTTATTCCCAGTCTCATGAGAACTTAGAAGGGTAGTCGATTGATAAGAATAATAACACATTCAGTTATTTTTAATTTGCAAAAAATATCTAAATACAAATAAAATTTAAGCAAAATAAATTATAATTAAATATAATTATTTTTAATACAAGCAGGGAAAATAAACTTAACTGGCTGAGATACTTAATATTTATAACCCTTGAAATATTGATAAACTATTTATGCAGCAGAATAATAATATCACGTATCCTCTCTTATTTTCCTATCGTCCATATTTCCGAATGTACTTACATTTTAAATTTTAATAAACGGTTGAGGTGTATCTTAGATAATACAGATACATTATTTTTTTTCCACATGTGTATGCTAATTTATAATCCTTGCTGTTGACGCTTGTTCACCAGGATGCGCTTAGAGGCCTCTTCATTGCCCTCAATTTTTCTGTCCTCTTTTGAGCCATTGTTGTGTGCTTTCTCTGAGAAATCTGCATAATTGCATGATAATTACACAGTGATTCTAACTTAATAACCCTGCAATAACTTATATTTGAAACATAATCACTAACCTCTTGTTTTCTCTTGCGTTCAGCTTCAGCCTGGCAGATTTAAATGAAGATAAAGTATGTTAAACATCAAAAAACATAATTCATTAAGGGAAAAAATATGAACAAGAATCTTCAATTTCAATATTGTCTACCAGAGTTTGTTTGAGCTTTTCGTTCTCTTCTTTTAGCAGATTCAACTCTGCTTCTAGTTCCACCGTATATGCCTGCCTTACAAGATTTTGACATCAGGGAAAAGACCTTGAATAATGTGCATATATAAGATAGAAGTAACATAGCTCATGTAACTAACAAAGGACACAAAATGAACAAAAATTGATTAGATGAAATATGAAGTACCATACTAAGTTACATGAATAATAACTAACAAGCATATCAAATTGATCTATAATAAAAACTAGCTTATGATGAGCACAAAACCTGTCTTCGTGCTCGGGAACGTGCCGCTGATTCTCGATTCTTCAACATTCTGCGCTGCCTTCTCTCTACTACCACTTCAGGAGGACCATCAATGATCCTCTTCCTATTACCCTTCCCATTTGATTCTCCCAAGATTGGACATTTCTCCACAACACCATTCGTAGTGAGATCCTTTACAACTAAGTTGTTATTCTGTGCCAACATGTTTTGTGTTTCAAGCCCATTACAAGACACACTAGATCCTGTCCCTATTACAGGCCTCAACCTATATCTTGCACCCAATGGTCCATTACTTGCAAAGTTACCAATCTGATTCTGAGGTAATAATGAAGTCTTGAGTATTGATGATGATTCTTGTACCACCCCAGCTTTTACTAGGAAATCCTCCAAAGTCATTTCCCCAAGTGTTTGTTGCCTTTTGAGTAGTGGCTCATTCCTTGCAAGGCTATTATTAGCTTCAATGTGGTGTGGTTGGCTTTTGTGGATCTGAGACCAAACTTCACCCACAGTTTTCTTGCAAATTGGAGGAGGGACAGATAATGAGCCTGGCTGGGAAATTGTGGTGGGTTCTGTTGCTATTACACTTTTACCCTTTGCAGCTTCATCAAGGGTTGGTAGTGGTGGGTTAACTTGGTTGTTATCATCTGAGTTCCAAATGCTAGAAAGGAATTCATCCATGTTCATGGAACCTAAGCTCTTCCCATTCTTGCAATAGAACTCATCAAGGGTGAGTGAGAGTATTGAGTTTTGTTTGCTCAGTTGAGAAAATGTGGCTTCTGGTTCTTGCAATGGCACCTCTTGATTTGGTTGTTGGAGAGACATGTGTGTTGATAAAGCTGCAAACTCTTGGAACAACCTGCCATAAGCAACAGCTCTTGTCTCAGAAACTACCATTATTTATTGCAAAGAAGAAACAAAAAAAAAAAAGACAGAATAAACTTCATGAATTCTCAGATTTAAAGTTCTTAAGAAATTGAAGTGCATCAAATCAATGACTTGAATTTAATTTTTAACAAATCTGCATGAATTTTCAACCAACCCCCCTTCCCCCCCAGCAGAACAATAAAGAAAGAAAAAGAGAAAATTAATAGTAAGACACAAATTTGAAAGATAAACAATTAAATCTAAAAAAAAAGGAAAATGTAATAGACAATTCACATTGCGTTTCAGATAATTCAGATGATGTAGTTGATGTTCTGCTAGGATTGTATCACCAAATGACCAGTTGCATGCAACATGCAAACATGCATCTGAATATGACCACATGAAAGAACAAGATAAAGGGAAAGAAATATAAGCCAAACCACATAATGAACTTGGAAAAGGAAAATAAAACTAAAAGCAAGGGTACCTGAACACAAACAGAAGGGAGAATCTGAATTCTGAAACAGAGAGAGATTTGGAATTAGAAAATATCAGAGAGAAAAGAAGGAACACCAACAGAGTGAAAGAAAGGGGGAGTGAGGAGAAGGGAAGGAATGGTAACAGTGCAAAGAGACAGAGACTTTAACTGCCATTGGTAACATTTAAAACAACATTTCTTTCACTCAGTTTAGAGCATTACTTTTTCATTGACAGTTTGACAAGTTCTGCGTCATCAACCGTTTTCACCTTGTTATCTCACTGAAAGCGTTTTTAACTTTTTATTTCCATTTTTTTAAGTCAAAGCATCTACGCTCTTTTAATGTCTCTTGTCTTTTTCTTTTTCTGTGAATAAAAAAATAGTATTATTTAATGATTTTTTTTAAATAATGTTATTCTAAGAATATTTTAATAGAAAAAATTAATAGTCCATAAAAAAATATCATTTAAAAAGAGAAATTTATTTATTGAAGTGTCACTTTTTCAATTAGTTGAATAGATAAGGTAAATTAAAATCCGGGGGAGGTTATAGAACTTTTCTCTTTGGTTCACATTGGCTAAGTATTTAATATGAATGATGTTTTGTGTATACTTATTTGTTAATAGATATTAAGAAAGAAATCAACGAGTCTACAATTTTTTATGGTCCGTATTCAATTTTTATGAAAAAGATAGAAGGAAAAAATAATATGATAGAATAAGAAAAAAAAATTCTGACGAATAAGTATTAATCCTATTTAGCTGTTGAATGTTGGTGTATTATTGTTGTTCTAGTATCTATCCAATGCATGTCCGTAAATCAGTGTTAGCAACCATGGTGTTACATTTTTTGGTGATGTTTAGGGTTTCCTAGCTTGATTAAAAAAAATTAACGCATTATAGGCTTTACAACTATGTAATTGTGTTTTTTTTTCTATTTTTAATTACATTAATTGGGTTTCAATTTTTTTTTTTCAATGTAGGTACATTTTGTTAGTGCCCTATCAAATTTAAAAGATTTTTTTTCGATAACAATTTTTAAAAGATTTTATTCACGTAACATGTTAGATTCACCGGCGGATATTAAATATGATGTAACACTATCATACTCATGTGATCTGATATTAATATGCTAACATGTCGATTAACATAATCTATTGATGTAAATGTTAACGTGACGTTAGATGAACCAAAATTATATAATCATAATTTCAACATTTAAAAAACATATTTTATAGAATTTAATAATACCAAATTATTTTAAAAAGTGATATGAGTGGAAACAATCATAAATGACATTACTATACTATGTGCGTGTCTGGTTTCAATATAAGAACGTATATTTCGGTAATTTTTCTCATCACATTCATTCAAAAGACATAGAAACATGTAACAGTTGCTTCAGTTACGTGCGTCAAATACGCACAAACAAGCACACTACATAAGGGTTGCGTGTGGGACGTTGTCAAAGGATTTAAAACGTTAATAACGGATTCAAGGTGTGTTTTATGAAAAAAGCTTCGTATAAGTTATCAAAAAGCTCTTCGTGGTTACCTTTTTTACAAGTTCCATGATCTTTTTTTCTTCTTCTTACTAAATAAGTTGTTTATTTTTTAAAAAATTGTTTGATCCAACTTTATTTTTAAGGAGAAGAAAAACTAAAAATAAATTGAGTCAAGCATATCCTTAGTCAATATTATTAATAAAAGCATTTTTTTTCAAGAGTGCAAATGGCATTCTTACTCTATCTATGCATATACTTAATTTTATTTTCATTATTTTTTTCTTAACGATGTTACGTTAATCAAAACAGAAAAACTTAATAGGACTACATGTACATGTTTCATGCTAAGAAGTCATGGCAGAATGTAATTCACACATTTTCTTTTCATATACAAACAAATGTAACTTATACAATTGACAGTTTCTTTTAAAAAATGCTAAAACTAAACACATTAAATTTTGAAATCATGGCATATTAAGATTCAAATAATGGTGCTTTAGATCTATATGCAAGATTTTCCTGTCCAAGTAAAAGTGCCCTCAAAATGGCCTCACACAAGCCCCTATAGTATATAATTAAATGGCCACCATCTGGAACTTCATGATACTGTATCCAGGGCAGCTTCCCCGAAACAAATCTCTGAAGTTCAGAGGGCACAACCTTATCTTCGTAGCCATGCCAAATGTGAAACGAACTTGTATTGTGAGGGAATGGATTACCTAGCTTCATTGGGTCAAATTCCCATTTTCCAAAAGCCACCCTCCAGTCAAGGCGAAGAGTGTCAAAAACAACCTGTTCCCTTAAACTGTCCTGTAAGTACAAACATATCATGGCAATAATTTCCTTCATAGCATAGCTATATTCACATAAAACAATAGAGTATGTTTGCTGAAAACCCGTTTATACTTTTTAAACAGAAATATACACGTTTCAATGCACCAAATATAGGAATAATATAAATGATGGATTGACTTTAAATTGAAACTAATGGATTTCCATTTGACCCATCTTTTGGTTAAAAAAGAAGAGGAATGACTGGGATTTACAAAGAGAGAGAAAGAAAAATAAAATAATTTTATTATTGTACTTTTATATTAAGTAAATAAAACTATTAAATTCAACTTGGATAATTTAGTCAACATTTGTTCATAAACATCATTTGCCATACCTTCAGATCTCCTTAACATCAGAGGATAATGAAAAATAAAAGTAGAAAGTCATGAATCAACTATTGAACGAAGATAAAAAAAAATTAAATCTCATACATATTTTATATTTTGTTTAGTAAAATAAAATGAGTCGTTTGATCTTCATCCAACAATTCTAACCAAACATGGATTCAATGCCTTCAAGGAGGGAAAGTCACGGTAATTTTTCTTAATTTGTATATAAGGGGACAACAACTTAATATTTTATATAAGTGACCAACAACTTAATGAAAAATAAGATAAAGTCATTGTGACATTCTCTCTTATGTCATTGAATCAATTTCCATTAAATTAAAATAAGATAAAGTCATTGTGACATTCCCTCTTATGTCATTGAATCAATTTCCATTAAATCTATGGCGGCATGAAATTCGGATCTTTTCCTTATTACTAACCAAACACAATAAATTACCTTGGTAAGCATAGGGAACCCATGAATTGTCTTTAGAATATCCACATCACTTTTGTTGAAGAATGCAGGATTCTTTTCTACTACCGCAGTTGAAGGGAGCCACTTTTGAGTGACCCACCAATGCAATAGTCTAGGCCAGTGATTTGCAAGCCACATAGACCACTGGACAAATTTCCTCCTGTAGTCCTCCCTTATCAGTCTCTTAGGGAATGAAGGCCACCTGTAATTGATCACTGGTGCTATCAGTGCCAACCCTGCAAGCCTGCACAAAATGGTCTTTTAACATAACTAAGCCAAAACAAAGTAAACAAAAGAGAAGTTATTTTCAGTGTTTCTTATAGAAATCTTTGAATGAAAGCAAAAAGTAAATACAGAAGTAAATATGTCCTAAAAAACATTGAGTATTGTAATTTACCTGTGGGGCAAATACTTTAGACAACTCCAAGTAGCGTATGAACCCATTGAGACTCCAATAACATAAAACTGTGGCCCTAATTGTAGCTGATCAGCAAGCTCTTGAATGTCTAATGCTTCACTTTTCAGTGAACGTTTGGGGTTTGGATCACTTTCTCCATATCCAGCCCGGTCATATTGCAGAAGATATATACCCAATTCATCTATTAATTCCTGTAAATTGATTCAATGTGATCATATTTTATTTAGAAATTAGAATATTTGGATTTTCTGCCACTGCCAACTTCAAAGTTTGTTCTAGTGAGATGTATTGAAAACATACTTAAAATTCAAAAGTCATAACTCTTGTTCGCCACTACTAAACAGAAATACTAGTAGACATCTCTTGTTTGCCATTTGCATGCAAGTATTTTATCAGCAAAAAACTGTGTATAGTATACATAGCATTTGGAAACTATTTCACTTGTTTCCTTTCTTAGCCATCAAATTTTCAATTTTTCTCTCTTGACAGGACAGCCAATACAATGGTTTATTTTTTAATGGTGATGTGCTAATTATCATGTCTAGTATATGGCAAAGAGAAATTAAGGTTATTAATTACTTGGGGCGCCCGAAAATTCATCTCTTTGGAGCTTCCAAAGCCGTGCACAATGATAATCTTGTACTTTGCTAGGTCTTTGGGGACGCCTCTCTCAATATAGGCAAGGTGTGTCCCATCTCTGAGTTTGATTCTTGGTGAAATCACAGGAAAATAATCCGATGAATCATTGTGGTTTGGAGATAGTTGAGTGCCCTGATAAACCATTGCCAGAAAACATATGAATAACTATATATTTCTGCTGCATAAACCATGATGGAATAAAGGGTAGGTCTAGCAGGCATTTTCCTGGCACAATGATAACATAGATATGCAAGAAGTAGAAAACTACAATAGTGAGATGCTTACCTGACAGAAACATCTGCAGATTTTCTGTGTCTGAGCTAGGGGGTTTTGAGTCAACAATTTAAGCTGATGTTTTACTCTTTTCATTTGCTCTAGACCTATAGATTTTAGATAAACTTTTCATGCACATCAATGGAATGCAAGCTGAATTTGGTTAATGGTTACTTTACTTCCTTCTTAAAAATAAAGAGGCTTGTGTTGTGTGTGCGTGCGTAATTGTGTTTCGACTTTTTGAGGATATCCTTTGAAAGGTTCCATATAAGGATAATCTTTTTTGTCTATCTGTATTAAGTACTATAGTAGATTGTACTGACTTTCTAAATTAGAGAAAGATAGAGACTTGGGACAAAACCTTTTCCCTTTTATAGATGAACTATATTATTATTATTTAGTTTGGTAAGTTTGTAGAAGTACCATGTCAAGAATGTTTTTGCGGTCTCTATTGCGCTCACGTCCTGTATGATTAGTACTTCATGGTTTATACCCAGACATATTAGGAATATTCTTTGAAGCTCCTTGATGGATTTCACTATCCATCCAAATACTTTCGTGAGAATTTTTCTCGGTAATAACGTGATTATTAGATAAATATTGTTTACTGATGATGGGGGCTGGGACCGAACATTGGACTTTTTTTTAAAAAAAAAAGAAAATTAATGTAAGGAGAGGTGCAGTTACGAGTATAGACTACTATCTTACAAATTTTAATAACTCACTAATTGTCTCTATACCTACACGCAAAACAATAGATTTTCCATTTTTCTTTTCTTTACCCTTGCACAACGAAGGATACAGGGCTGGATGGAAAATAAAGTCCGGATGAGATGACAAGATAAAAGGAAAAAGAAATCCATTGCGGTAATGCATTACTAATTGCTCAATCGGTAATGCATTTACGGATGACTCAGTAAGTAAAATATATTATAAAAATAAGAGCAAATCTTAAAATTTAAAAATATATATATCGTAACTGCTTACAAAATTTAATTGCCATCGCATTCACATTTCACAAAACTATAGTCTATATAGACCAATGATTTACTCCTCACAGAGTACAAGTGCTCTGATAATAGACTCACATTCATTTTTCTTCAAGAGAAATAGATGTCCTGCATGAGGAAGCTCATGATAACGAATCCACGGTAATTTGTGAGAGATGTAACGGTTCAGCGTATAGGGAATGATCCTATCTTCAAACCCTTGCCATATGTGAACCGAACCATTATTATCAGGGAACGGATTTGTTATGTCTGTTGGGCCAAATTCCCACTTTCCAAAAGCACTCATTATATCTCGGTGTAATGATTCATATTCACCTTGCTGTGTTATCCTCTCCTGAATGTTAATTAAGACACGTAGTAGTATATGAGATTAATTAATTTTGTGCATGATGAATGGGTGTTTACATATTAATAGATTTTTCAGTTTCTGAGAACTACCAAAACAATATCATTTTATGTGCAATCCTAATTGTTTTTCTCGGTAAATACAAATGTCTAGATAATAAAGTGACAAATGCAGCTACCTGACCAGTGTTTGGGAGTTCTGACAAGCTCTTCACGATCTTTATATCATCAGGTGACAGCAAATTTGTCAAAGTCAATGAAGGAAACCATTTTTGAGTCATCCACCAATAGAATAACCAAGGGGCATAATGTGCAACTCGAAAAGTCCATTGGTCTGACTGAGGTAGCGTTATAAATGCTTCTCTTAGTAGATTTTCAGGATAAGAAGGCCACCAATAGCTTATAAATGGAGCCACCAAGGCTGCCCCTGATAATCTGCCACATAATATGTGTTGTTATATATAGAGTTTAACTTCTCTGCACTGTTAATGTACAAAATTTCATCCTATCAACTAATTAGAAACCATAGTTGATATAACTTTTATAATTATTGTAAAAGTTAACAAACTTACCAGTATGTATAATTTGTGATTGAATGACTATGTAAACATCATTTATACTAGTTGTGCATACACTATTTACTCTTTTATATTATCATGTGCAAGAATGGAAAACATCAAAAGCAAAATGAAGCAACAAATCAGCAATTAACATGCCTGTGTGGGATATATTTTAGGCAGCTCCAAACAGGGTAACCCCCCATTGACATTCCAATTATATAAAATTTATGACGAATTTCCAATTCATTAGCTAGTTCTTGAATATCACATGCTTCACTCTTCACAGAACCTGATGAATGTGGATCACTTTCACCATAACCTGCTCTGTCATAGTGGAGGAAATATATCCCAAGATCTTCAACAAGCTCCTACATATAAGCAAAAACACAATCAAATTAACATATCTAGTATTTCATTTCTTAGCAAGCTTTACCAATGCTAGATAATTATACCAGACATAGGAGCATAAATATATAAAAGAAGAGCAAGTAGTTCATACTTGAGAAACTGGTAAACTTCTGTCTTTGGAACTGTTATATCCATGAATTACAATGATCTTGTACCTAGCTTCTTCCTTTGGAACACCAAATTCTCGGTAGGCCAAATGCCTCCCATCACTGAGCTTCACTCTGAGTGAAGTGACTTCAGGACCACCTATGGATCCACATACGCCAACCCTATGAGAATGACCACCACCGACACCGCTATTGGAATCACCATTGCTCCAAAGAGACAGCACCATCAACCGTATCAGTCACTACACAACAATGTAATTAAAATTATTTAGAAGCAAGGTTGTACTGCTTTTTTATTTTTTCAATAATACAATGAATCTCAAGGTCAATAACATTTGACATTGCCACTCCAATAATTTATAACAAAATACCTGAACCAGCATACACTTCTTTATAAAGCTTACCAGTTACCATCCAGACCAAAATTTGTTAAGTGATGTATATATATAATAAGACAAATGCTAACCAGTGTTTTGGAATGCGAAAAAATACAGTCTCTTATGATTTTAAAATGTATTTTTATATGATTTTCAATAAAAAATTTCCTCTTTTAATTTCTTAACTAGGACATTTTTTAGCAAGATCCATATAATAAAGCTATAAAAGTTGATCCTACCAATGTTTTAAACGACGAAGTTGCTTTCTGAGTGACCTCTGGAACTGACCAATCAGAAAACAGACAACAGATATTATTAAGAAGAACATACCATGTATAACCACTTGGATTCCTTGGTTCAGATATACATAAACTATGTCAAGAAATTCATACATGACCAAACTATTTTGCCATGCTGGATCTTAATGGTTCTTACTTCTTTCCTTCCTTTGTGAATGAGATTTAATACCCCAAAGTCCTAACAAAACTGGGCTAATAACGTGCTTGTACAAAGTAGAAACGGTAAGCAGTTACACTAATGAAAGAGGGTATATACCTTGTTGCCTAAGCTAGGAAGCAGATGCTACAAACAAAATCTCGTGTGTGTGAAAGAGGATAGACAGCAACAAGAAGAAGAATGAGGAGAGAGTGACGTTAACTTCAGTTTCTAGAGCCTATATAATGTAATCCGAGAATTCAATCACAACATTCTTCAATTCATCCAACCATACAAAACAAAACAGAAAGAATAACAGTGTGATGTTCGGCGGTGGAATAACCATCATCCAATTTTATTTTATTTTCGGTTTTAAAATAATTATTATTACAAAAATTATTTATTAATAGAGATAAATAATGTAACTGTTATTTTAAATTTTATAAAATTAAAACAATAAATGTTTTTCATTTTAAAAATACCAAAATAAAAATTTATAGTTAACATGTTTTAATTTTTTAAAAATATTTTTTTTCCTAGAAGGATGCTTCCCAGAAATTCAGGTCTACCTGAACTTCATTCTTGAAAACATCAGTTCCAAACCTAAATCGGTTCCTTCCTTCACAACAAAAGCACATGAACTGATGAACGAGGAGGAATAATAGGCAACGAGACTGCCACGTGGCAACCATTGAACCTCATGTCAAAATATTATTAAATTAACAGAGAATAAATGTCAGAACAGCAAATGAAAGCACCGGCACCGGCTACGCCTATATTTACCCCATATATATTTTAACCAGAAAAAAAAAAAAAAAAACGAAGTTCAACATAAAACTCACATATGAATGTATGATGGAGGAAGATTTGTACAAGCTAAACTAAAATTATATCAGATAGGGAAATTAAAAAAATCCAAAGATTCACCTTCAGCAAGTAAATGGTGGCGTTGATTGTATGAATCTGAATCCCAAACCAAACAATGTTTCCTTCTCCTTCAAATAGCATATGTTCCACATAAAGAGCTAAATAAATAACCATATCTGACCATGACGTCACATACAAAAATTAAAGTTCCATTTTCCATATCGTACCTGGTTAATTGTGACATGTGAGCTGCTAATGTACGTAGCATTAACATTAAATGTAAGTGCATAACATTGCCATGTGAAGTGAGAACCGACAAGGCGACAAATTCTATCTTAGGAACTAATTACCTTCGTACGCAAATTGATTACAAAGCTATCTCAACCAAACACAGTGAAAATATAGGTGATAGTTCTAAATATGATCAAAGTATTTTCGCAAAAACGAAAACTAACGTATTATTGTGTTGATTTTTAAAATTTGGCTCTCCATTCTCTCTTACGGTCTCGTTAATTCCTCGCACCCTTTTCTTTTCTTCCAATTCCATGTGTCATTACGTTTTTAATATTAATAGTAAAATTATTCATGAATTTCTTAACCACTGATTTGCGTAATGCATAACATTTTTCACTTATCATCCTGCTGTTAACCTTGTTATTGATTGATTGTGCTCGAAAACATATATTTTAAAATTGATCCAGTAATTGAAAAATGGAGAAGGAAGAGAAATTGCAAATTTAAATCCCCAACTAACACTTCAAATAAAAACTAACAAAAACTAATATTTGTCCATAAAAAAACATATATCTTACTTTCAGTATCAAACGACACTCGTTAAAAGAAATCTAATGTGTTCCCTAGCTAGCAAAAGAAAGGATACTACATAGGTAAGCTAATAAAATGAGAGTGGTCCAGTTAATAATTAATTTGTGCAACAAAATATCTTACCATTATGCATTAATTTTAGCAGCTACCAATAATTTGATATATCATATTTTAGTTGCTAATAAGGCCTTAACAATTCATCACTGATTTACATATAAATAGTTTGATTAAAATCATTGAGAAAAAAGATATTTCTTATAATTTTATATTTTTTTTATGTAATAGTAGTATTTTTTTTCTTTCTATTTTTACTTGAAGATGTTAATAAAACCCATGTAAATGATGAAAACAATGTACACTATACAGGACGGATCCAAGGAGGGCAAGCAGGGATTTTGCCCCTCTCTTCCTAAAGACTCTTTGTGTGTATATGAAAAAGAAAAAAACTAAAATTAAAAAATATTAATAAAGAAAAAACATAAGAAAAATAAGTTTTGAGTTGATATTTACTTTTAAAAAATTAGAATTAAATCATATCTCTAATTTTATTCATAAAATTAATGATAATAATTAATTAGAAATTAATTATTTAAATAATTATGTAAAAAAAAATTCAGCCCCTTTAATACATCCCTGTATCCATCCTGACACTATACATTACATAACTCTCCTGTTGAATGTGCCAACTGAACCTAAACAAATATTTAATCTCCCAGTCAAGATATTGTATGGTATATTGTATTTGCCCAGACTATACACATCATGATACCACAATATAACAAAGTTACCAATGATTTCTGCAGGAACAGAAACCCTTATCAAAATGATGAAAACGGTTTTGATCTCTGACTATAATTCGACGGTTGTAGATTTTTGAAACCAGCTGCATGAACGTGTGATAATCACTACAAATTCTTAAATTCTTCACTTTATGAATGGGACTACCCTGATGGCTACTCAGTAGTCCAAAAGCAAGAGCCATCTTTTCACTGTGAAGAGTTAGTTGGCTCTCTTTTTCACCCTCTTCAATATCTATAAAAACTTGATTGAGATCGGGTTCATATCCCTCCACCTTCAACTTGCACACAACCTCCTCTAACTTAGAGAGAACGCTTTGGTTGTACCCCACATCCATGGCCTTCCCCACAATCTATAGCATTATATTTAGAGTTATGTACGAAATAGCATTATATTTCCTTTTTCCTTTCATAATTAAGGTTGATCAATCATTTCAGACAATCTATAGTGAAACATGTGCAAGGTATTGACATTATTTTAATTGGAAATTAAGCAGCAAATTTTTGTAAGAAAAGTTTGTTAATTAGGCAAAGTAAATGTTTGAAACGGTGAAACCCTATACAAAAGAGATCATTTTCACATCTCCAAAAGTCAAACACATTGCTCTCATCTTCCTTAACCAAAAATTCGTCAGATTTACACCATCATGAACAACTCATAACTTCCTAAAACACCATCCACCGGTACCCCCGTTACATTGATGCAGGACCGTTGAATTCCCCAAAGAACAAAACCTAAGTTTTTTTGTTAGTTATAACACTTTTTTTGTACAGATTTTTTTGTTATACACTGATACTGAAATTAATTAGAATATTTAATTATAACCTTATGCATATTATTCCAAATCTTTTACTACTTGGTGGATCCTAGTCACTCATAATCTTCTTATAAGTTATATATCGATTATTACAGTATTAATAAGTTTAAATATGTTGTACTTTTATTGATCCAACAACTAATAAATCATAAGAATAATAAAAAGGAAATTAAATTATTTATATTATTGTATATTTTAAAAGTATATATTTTGTCAATTTTGATATACATAAATGATGTTTCAAATAATTTTGCATTAATACAAAATTTTGTAAATATATATGATTTATGGGAAAGTAATTTTCAATCTAACTACAAATGTTAAGTAAAAAATTGTTCAATTAAATTAAAGTTATTAAATAATATAATAGTATTTGAGATAATATATCAAATGAGAATCTTTTGTTTATGAGAAATAAGAATTAGTTAAACATATAATTATATTAGTTGTTAGCTTATATTTTTTAATGAGTTTAATATTTATATATTGATAATGTAAAATATATTTATATTGTCATTTAATTATAATTTTTTAAAATTATTTTAAAATAATTATTTTAAAATAATTATTTTAAAAATTAATTTTTTTACACTGATGTATAACTCTTTTTCTCATATCATATTAATATTAACTACTTTTAATCTTAACTATTCATATATATGTGTATTATGATTGTTAGTATTTGTTAAAGAGGTCGAAGTTACCCTTAATTGCTTTTTTGGAAAACGATTTGGGTTTAAACTTGGAAATTTTAACAAAGTTATGTGTGATGTTAAATATATTCTTTAAATTGTATAGCTTACATTGACTTCAGAAGGCATATAGTGTTGGAAGAGGATTGCTATTAATATTTGGAGAGAGGCTTTTAGGCTAAAGGATTTCTGGAAGAGTAGAAAGATTTTGGAGAAGAGAGATTTTATTACTTGAACTTGATTTTATGGCTTGATACAAATGAGCAAATCCTACACCTATTTATACTTGGCCAACTTCTCATCCAATGGCTAAGATTTCTCCAACACAAC
>PYAF01006334.1:382530-395041 GCA_007407185.1 Glycine tomentella
AGGCATATGATTCTAAGAATTTTCTTAAGCCCAAATAATTATTACAAATCAAGTTTATTTTACATTCAACATATAGACTGTCTCTATCCTAATATTTTATTCAATTTTTTTTAATAACATATAGTAAAAAATACTTTTAAAGAGATGATTAAAAATATTATATAGGTTAATAATTTAACTTTTTAAGTGTGCATGTACCGTGAGAGAGAGAGAGAGCGCGGAGGAGGATTGATGAATGATAACATAAAATTATTCAATAAAAAATATTTAGTATAAGACCCATTTTTTGATTTATATAGATATATAAACTGATCTTTCAACATATATAAACAAATATATGGAAGGATAAGATTCTTTCTACATATATACTTATGTCTAATGAATGTATGAGAGGTAAAAGAATGGAATTCATTTTATATATGAATGGATATGATTGATTTTTAAATACAACTTTAATCATTCGCCATTTGTTTATGATCAAGATTAGATTTTCTATACTCTAACACATGATTTATGTGTGTGCAAAAGTTTAAGGAAAATATACTAACCCTAAAATTAAATATATGCCGTTTTATATCTTTTTGAAATGATATGTTATTTTATATTATTATCAATAATTTTCTGAATGTGATGCAACTCCAGCCTTTTCATAATGTTCCTCTTTTTCAAATCCCCCCCCAAGATGTTCTTTAATTCTCGCTTCCCTCTGTGACTCCTAATTAAGTATTGAAGGGTCAGCACTATATATATAGGGTTTCTGCTTCAAATTCACACACATCAAGCTAGCCCTCAAAAGCAAGTACATTAACTATTTTGTTCCTCACGGCTTCACACTCACTTTCAGAGGCTAGTTCTTCAACTAATTAACCTTTCATGGCCATGAATATGATATCATCAGATCCTCTTGTTATTGGGAGGGTGATCGGAGATGTAGTGGATCATTTCACTCCAACTGTGAAATCACTGTCTCCTACAACACTAAGCAGGTCTATAATGGTCATGAGTTTTTCCCTTCCTCAGTAACCACTAAGCCTCAGGTTCAGATTCATGGAGGCGATATGAGATCCTTCTTCACTCTGGTATGTACCTACTTCTTCTCACTCTCTATCTCTTCGATCGATCTTTTCATATCTTACTGTTTTCATTTCTGTATATTCCATTTCCATGCATTTTTTTTCAGGTCATAACAGATCCAGACGTTCCTGGCCCTAGTGATCCATACCTGAGGGAACACTTACACTGGTATATATATCATACTATATATTTTATATATATATATATATATATATATATATATATATATAAAACACCTATAAACTATTGCATGCAGATTTAGGTCTTCACTCTACCTTAATTTTCTTGACTTGTAAAAATGGATTAAGTAATAAAAAAAAGAGTAAAGTACATAACTACGTATACAGGAATATGGATAATAAGTTGATATGGAAAGAAAATAAGAAATTAAAGCATGCATATAGAAATAGAAGAGTTTCAGACAATAATATATATATATATATATAGGTGATTTCATTTTGCTAAATATGGTCTGAGCCTGACTGAAACAAAGTGTCTGACCATATTTAATTACTCACAGGATGGTCACAGATATCCCAGGCACAACGGACGCCACATTTGGTAAATTACTTAATCTTATTATAGATATATACACATGCAGTTACATACAGAGAGAATAGCTTTCATTTTACTTTATTATTATATTTTTCTTTGAAAAAAAAAAAATACTACTATATGTGTTTGAACAGGAAATGAGGTGGTGAAGTACGAAATTCCAAGGCCAAACGTAGGGATACATAGGTTTGTGTTTCTGGTTTTCAAGCAGAAGCGAAGGGGGGGGAGTAATGAAAACAGAAACAACAAGGGACCTCTTTAACTCGAGGAGCTTTGCAGTGGAGAATGAGCTGGGGCCTCCTGTGGCTGCTGTGTTTTTCAATGCTCAAAGGGAAACCGCTTCCAGAAGACGTTGAATAATGAACCCCACAAAAAGTAAAGCCTATATAGCAGGGTGTGCTGTCCAGCAAAAAAATAAATATAGTTTAGGTTTCTAAGGGTGTGGGGGCACCTTGTTCTAGTTGAAGTTCGACTTGCATGCTGAACCTGATAGCATCAACTATCCCTAGCTCTCGCATTTCTTGTTTTTGTTTGGTGGTTAATTTCAGTTTGTAATTATTTATGTTTTCAGTACTTGACTACTTCTCCGTAAATTAATTATGCATGTCTGTGTTATAGCATGTATGTAATTGCAGTGCATATGTTTGTTTAGTTTATCTGAGAAATAATCATCTTCTTAGTTTATTAATTTTAACTGACAAATATAAAAAATAATCTAAAAGAACCTAATTCAGGCATGCACATAATTATTTTATTTTTGTTAAAGTATGCTATAATTGCAAGCCTGAAGGCTAGCTACTACAATACAAATTGGAAAGCAAATAACTTGGCCAGAATAATTTTGTTTTAAAGAAATGAGACCAGGTGAAGTGGTGAAGTTTATAATATGAGAAAGAATCTTGTGAAGTATTGCTTTAATATTCAATACCTCAATTGATTCAGCGGAGGAGTGGTATTTTTTTATCTTTCAATCTTTTCCTTTACTCTTCTCTTTCTTTTTCTTCATCAAACTTCAACATATAAATTTGATTTGAATCCTTTGAAGTAAATTATGCATTTTAACATAAAAAGTACGTAAATTATTTTTAATTTCCAAATTACTTAATAGATCGATTTATTATATATTATTAATTAATTAGCTAATAGTTATTAATAGGGTATTTTATGAAATTTAAAATTGGCAATTTATTTTTTATTTTATATTTTGTTACTCATTTATTTTGTAAAATGCGCTGTAAACTTTTCCAAATTTTAATCTCCAAATATTAATGATAGTAATTCTTTTGTAAGAAAAGCTAATGGCAAAATATCAACTATGGCTGGTAAGGAGAGCGCTTGATCAGACTATAAACCTTAAATTAAATCGAATTTCCTTCACAATCCATTATAACTTTACGGATATTTTTAGCAATATTGATTGATACCGTAAGTATCGTATATCATTTCTATGTTTTTTTTGTATCAGATGTTGAACAATTAATATGCCTTAGTTTTTAACAAGGAATGACCTAATTATAATTGACTCGTTGTCTTTCTCGAAGGTGGAACTCCATAATTTATAAATCCCACTCTTTTTAAGAGCTGAAGATTCTGAAGTTCATGTTCACTGTATAATGCAAATGAACCGGTAGATAAAAGAATTTAGGCGTGCGTAGCTAGGTGCCATTCTGAATTTCGACTCCCTAAAAAGCTTAGGCTACCTATAACAAGTTTTTTTTCTTTCTTAGCTACCTATAACAAGTTATAACATTTTATTTTCCATTTTACTTTATGAAATTATTGGAATGGAAAACTGTATTCATCAAATATAGGTATGCAAGGTTAAACTAGAATGGAAACATATATAACATATCCCTTTCTTGTTAGAAGTGAGAAATTACTTCTTAACGATCGATCATGTGAATCGGAAAATGGCATATTTCCTTAAAGAGAAAGCCTTTATATCTATTTGAGAAATTCTATTAATAACATTTTTTATATATAAAAATGTCTACAACATGCAAAGACGTAAAGAGAAATATGTGATGGAGAGAGAAAGAGAAAACAAATTATTGTAAAAAATGTCATAGAAAGTTGTTGTATAAATAATATAAACTCATTAATTTCCATCTAAAGAAAAAGAATAATGTAATTGAAACTGTTAACAGTGTCCTTACATAAACACTCCCATGCAAACCGTCCTAAAAAAGAAAAAGAAAAAACAATGCCAGATTTTGTTTTCGTCATTCATATGTACTTTGGGCTCAACCCCTATTGAATGATCTCAAATGTACTGAACTTCCAAGGACGTTGTCAAAGTTCGTATTTTCGGTTTTTCATTAGAATAGGTATACGATCTGCAGGAAGCAATACCGGTTGCATCAGAATCAAGCAATAAGAACATGTTCGAGTGTGCAACTATATATGCGTATGCCACAGTGCTAGACATCTTTATACGGTTGTACATTGTGATGAAATATTAGGCTTAATTACATATTTTTTCCTCTTGCTTTTACGTAATTTCATGATTTTGCAAATTTTGTCACAATATTTTTTTCTCGGACAGGGGCATGTAGCCTTGTAGTTTTAAAATTTGATGAATTTTGTTCTTCAATTAGGTTAACATTTATTATCTTTAGTTGACTAATGATATGATAATGTTAACGGTTAACGTGACACTCTAATATTGACGTTAACAATATATACATGGTACTTAACATGGATATTAAGAGATAAAATGCATGAAATTTTGAAAACTGAAGGGCAAAATACACTTAAAATAATAAATGATAAAAATGTTCAAGGTAAGATTAAAATCTTACCCTTTTCCTACTCTATTACCATTAAATTCACTAATTAAGTCATTCAACTTATTTATCATATAGAATAAAAAATATTTTAAATGTATTATTGTTGTATTTGTTAATTGCACATTTGATCTCTCAAAGTATACCATTGTGCGAATTTAACTTTTTATTTGATATTAAATCTCTCTTATTTTAATTTAAAAATAATAATATAATTTCTTAAAAAATAGTTCACTTAAATAAAAAATTAAAGCCTCAAAAAATAATGAAAAAACTATTAAACATTTTAAATTACAAAGTGAATAGTATTATCTTTTTAATTAAGCTTAATGAACAAAAATAATGAAAAAATATTAAATTAATTGATTAATTATATTTTATAGAAAATTACATTATTTTTATTTATAAAAAATTAAATACCAAATTATCCTTACTTTGACACACTTTTATTTTTTTTACTAGGAATAATTATGTCATTGTTTGTACACATTTTTAAATTTCTTATACTTTCTACATAATCAAATAAGAAAACAGAAAACTTTTACATTTCTTTCCTTTTATTTTCTCTTTTATCAAAACATCTTAAAAATCATTTCACTTTCTATTCTTTTTTTTTTCTTTTTACTTTCTTTTTTTCCCTAAATGAAACCATGCATTAGGGAAATAACATGTGGAGTACGTAGGATAGATTGGCATATAATTTTTTTTGGGGATTCAACATGTTTGAATCTAGTTTCTCTGTGAAATAGGATACATTGGTATATAATTTTTTTATATGATTGGCGGGAGGGAGGGATATTAAATAAATAAAACTAAAAAAATGGTCTTAATTTAGCTCAAGCTTTTTTGCTAGCCCCTGTACTGTACATTCTTCTATAGCTTATCTCAGGGCCATCAATACATCATTGAGGGGTAGGGTACAGTTGATCATTGCTCTGTCAGAAACTTTATAGTAGTTACAATGAATACATGTATTTCCTGTGGGCACCGTTGAATATGACAAGACAATGATCCTAGAAGGATACGATAAACCAGCAACAATATGATGCTTCCTTCTATGTAATCTAGGGACTCTTTTCTTCCGCACAAATTACTCGCCTAGTTTTTATATTGCACCTGTCCTCTGTCATTTCTCTTTTAGCCTCCACTCTGAAAAGTAGATTTGTTGTTCGTTTTCCAAATTATCCACCTTTCCATACCAGAATCCGTCTTATCAGATGTAGTAGTGCCAGAGAAACAATTAAAATGAACACTATGGATAAATTTGCTATATAGCTCCCTGAATTTCTCTGGTAACTCTCTAAATTTGTTATTTTGTATATCTGTGTAACTTTTCCAAAAATTTAGTTTTTAATCGAGAAAAATGATGTCATATGATCAAGATCGTCTAACTTAATTAATTGAATAAATATATAAGTTATTATAAAAAAAATTATACTTATATTTGATTTTTACGTATGAAAGATGATGTTATATGATTTATATAACTCATCTCTTTTAATAACATAAGAATTTATTGTTACTATGTATGCATGTGTATAGTTTAATGACAGTGACAATAACACATTAAAATATAATACAGGTCAATTATTAAGGTACTGCTTGGTGGAGAGAAAAATATATATAAAAAAACTAAGATAAAAAAGTTTAAATTCAAATAGCCTAAAAGTGCAAGACCCATATCAAATTTTAAATTTTTTTCCTCTCATTTCTCTCCTCACTATCCCACAATCTCCCTAAGAGTTTCCGCAGTTTGAATTGCCTGAACTTGTGAAATGTCTTTCCTCAATGCTAAGATGATGACAGTACTCGTGGAGGTGTGAAGAAATGCAAAGGAAAGAAGTAGAATGAAAAAAAGTGTTCAGAGAAAATGACTAATAAGTAGGTGACGTTTAATTTTTTGGACTAAAAAAAGAAATAAACAATAGAAAAAGAAAAACTAAACCATCTCTACATTTATTTTGTTAGATATAGTTTTTTAACATAAAAATTTAAAGTAAGAGAATATCATTTGTCTTAGATTTAATTAAGTTCAAGTAATCCCTTGAATTTAATGTTTATTTATTTATAAGACGGGGGGAGACCATTAGAAAATACGTATATTAAGTATATTTATTATAAAGGACTTTAAACTACTATTAAAGCCCATTTTCAGCATAGTGTCAGTCCAGCCCACTTTGGTAGCACTTGATTATCAAATAGGCCTCCACTCCAAACTGTGAATTTTGTTCGAACAACAAGAACAGAACTTTATAAGATTCATAATACACATTAATTAAATCAATAATTCAATTGAAAATGTATATGCTCCTTTGAATCTAAGTTTGTTTGGATAAATGATTTTATAGAGGAAATGCATGTTTTAAGGATTTAGAATTATTTAATATGAAATGTTTTGTTTGGATATTTAACACAACATTTTGCAAATTCTAAAGAAATTTTAATTAAGAATTTTAAGGTGAAAACAAAGACTTTAGAATTCTAATTAAGAGGATCGATCCTTCACTCTCATCTACGATAACTCTAATCTCCCCATAGAATTCATTCATAATTACGTTGTTCATGGATTATTCACCTAGATAACTTCACTATCTTCCCTTTTCTCATTCAATGAAACAATGCTATTGATTTTTGTTGTTTAATTCAATGGAAAATTTTTAATGTTGCTAATACATTTGAGCTTCATTGCATCATCATCACTTATCCACATAGTTCTACCTTCTTTTTCTTGTCTCTATTCTGGCAAAAAAAAAAAATGCATGAAATTCTTTCCATGGCAGGGACTACCTTGTTCATGGAAATTTTCTAAGGGCTTATTGAATGAAAATTCTCATAGGAATTTATTTTTATCTATGACCGGCCATGACTTTGCTTTACTTCTACAATTGGATAAGAAATTGATAGCTTGGAATATAATACGATGGTAGAGATGAAAATGCTAATAATGTATTTACGAATATAATTTCTAAAATAAATATTCAAATAAGTAATGACATAAATGAAAGGAATTGAGCTGATACAATTTAATTTTCCAATATTTTAAATTCTCTAAATTTTAAGTTTCTCTATCTAAATATAATTTAAAGGACTAGATCACTAAATACTGGAGAATTGAAAGCACTTCTGTTTTTTTATTCCCAAGTTGGCTTTTGTTTGCCGATTCTTACTAATGATGATGAATTTGCAAGTCTTGGGCCTCGTTGGAAAAGGGACTAGAATGTGGAAACTATATTCAGTGGAGTTCCTACAAAATAGCCTAGACGACCCAATTGAACCCTTAAAGCTCCAATGGTTTGGGTCTTCTCCATTGAAAATTATTCATCTCAAACCACATGTTACGATGAAAAGAAGAAGTCAAGGTCAAATGGTTATCCACTATCCACTAATTGTGTGGAGAAACTTCTAGCTTTGAAAATAATTATGCTTGAGAAATGATCAAATATTACATGTGAATATTTTTTTTTTTAATAAAAATTTAAATTTTAGTTCACCATATTATGGAAGACTAATTCATACCATTAGACTCAATTTGCGTTGATATGAGATAATCGATAATTGAATATAATTAAGTTTCATCTTTTTGTTTTGTAATTTTAAAACGTGTTATAGCCTATATGTCAATGCCAATAATTAATTTAAAAATATTTAAGTAACGTAGATGTTTAGTGTAATTTATATTAAAATAATTCTTAAATTTTATTTTTTATTTTTAAAAAAAGTATTTTTTTTTTCAAATTTAAGTTTAACTAAACATGTAGTTAATATTGTCAATCCACTCCACCGTAATTTTTAATAAAAACATTTGATATATTTATTTATTGGCATTCTAGAATCCTCGTGTTACAAGGAACATTAATTAATTCTATCCCTGACCTACCCACCTTGACGTGAAATTATGACGTTAACTTCCACTAACTTCCAAAACTTGAACTTTCACCCATAATTTTAGAAATTGATCCTAGGATAAATGAAAAAATGTTACAGTTTGCGATTGGGTTAGCATAATATAAGAAAAGTTATTCTATTCGGGTAATTATATAATATGTGAGGATTAGGAATCAAATAACACATCTTTAGGTACAAATTATGATATTTTTAAGTGTACTTAAAAAATAAACTGCAGATTAAAGTAATCACGTATGTATAAATAAATACTATAAATTATATACATTCATACTTGATTTAGTTGTATTAAGACATATATAGTTAATAGTTGTGCTAGCTAGTACTATTTATTTGCAACTTTTTGCTCTCCCTAGCTAGAGTGCATTGCTAAGGACATATTGGTATATAGTATGAACTTTTTTATAATATCACACATTTAAAAAACCTTATAAAATTATGAATTAAATTCGGGGTAAGACTGATTTTCTTCCTCCAGCCCAAGATATAGAAGAAAAGAAAGAAAAAGACTACGGAAATTGAACTCGCTTTTTACAGATTCAACACGGGGATGCACTTGACAGTACTTTAGGGGTAGTTTTAATTAGTCAATCCAAACCAAGCTAATTTTAACTCCGTGAATTTGTTTAATCCCATTCTTTTTGGACTTTGATGGAGTATATTGAAAATAGATCATGGACTTAATCATTACAGGAAGAAGTTATAACATACCAATATTGAATTTTTATCATCGTTATTATAATATATATTAGTCTCTACACAAACATTAGTTTGTCTATTCCGTCTCCGTCCATCAGCTCCACCAAGACCGTGTCCTTCAATTACGCACAACTTTTTTGAATCAACCAATTGAGATCGGTTGGTCTTTATACCATCTGGTTTTGCTAAACATTCTTTAAACTGAAGGAGTTTATCAAGAAAGAGACAGCTACTCATGCTGCAAAAGTGCTTCTTTTTTCGGAAGCTTCATTCTTGGATCACTGCAATATGTATATAGATTGATAGACACACAATTCAATTATTTGGAATTCAATAATTTCCGCCCAACAAAGATTATGAATAGTGTATATGAACAAAGTTGTCAGAATCGTGACTCTACACATAAATTCGTGGAGGCTTCGTAAAATTGAATCGTAAAATCATAAGAATTTACTTCAGATAAAAAAAAGTAAATTACTTACATATAAATATGAAATAATGACATAACTAATTTTGTCAAATTAAATTAGTGCAATTATAAATAAGGATACTAAAAAATTCAAAATAACAATTGAAGTATTAAAGTTGATAACACAAGTAAAGTGTATTAATAAAAAAAGAGTGTAAATATAAATTACTTAAATTAAAATAAAAGTCCAATTTTTAATATAAAAAAATGAGTTAGAAGGTGTATAAGAAGAAAAAAAGGGTGCAGGAAGCAAATCCGTTATGGATTTGACCCAAATACAAAAAAAATTGTTATTCGAAACGACATCATTCTTAAATCTAGCAGACTCACAAAAACGTAGCAGATTCGCAATTCTACGTAGAATCATGTGATTCTACTTCGAAAACGAGTCTACGTCCAATTTAACTCGTAGAGGGGTAATAGACTCATAAAATCGGACGATTTTACGATTTAAATCAAGAGTTTGATAAGCATGTATATGAATACAAATTAAGTATGTATGAGTGTAAGTGTATGACCATGCAGTTGAACAATTGAATAAGATTTACTCAATTTAAATTGTAAGGTATTAAAAAAAAGTTAAATTGATTGAGGATAATGCATAAATTATTATAAATCTCCCCATACTTATATATTGGATTCTTACCGATTAAAAAAAAAAAAACAAGCGTCCTAAACCAAATTGTTTTCTTCTTAAAAATTTTGATAGTGAGATGACAAGACCAAGTAATTAAATGGGTCAGAAAAAAAAAACACAAAGAAAATATTGTGGCACTATTCCAATATTTGGTCACTACTAAACAAAATAAGGTGTAGATCAACACATTACCAAGATTGATAACAAGCTTATTGGGTCAAGTTCTACATTATCAACAAAAAAAAGGTTCTACATTATCATCACACAATTGACCTAGGCACATGACTTCTAAATCGGGAATCAAATTAATTAATGTAGGATTTTTCCTATAGTTTCCTCGCATTAAGGGTTATCACTCACAAAAATCAAGTCAGTAAAGCCATTGTAGCTCAGTTATACCCCTTGAACCGAATCGTCAAATTTGTCTTTTCATAATCACCTTGATGCATAACTTCTAAGCCGGGAATCCTTTTGACATGGGATTTTCTCCTACAGTTTCCTAACACGAAGAATTGCTCTTGGTCACCAAAAATCATCATTTTCATAGGTAACTAACCTGTATGGGGAAGCCTTTGAAGGTTTATACTTACAGGCCTAATTGTCCACAGTGTCTCTTAGAATTATCTAGATGGGTAAGGAATACTGAGTTAGTTATGGGGAGAAAAAGCATGACAGCGAGTCAATTATATACAAGGAAATGAATAAGAATAAAATATATTTTTAGTTTTTTAACTTCTGAATTTTAGAAAAATAATGATTTTTGTTTTTTATCACAAATGATTAATTTTTATGGTGAAGAGAGACAAAAATCACTATTATTTATAAAGTTGAGAAATCCAAATTAATCAAAACGTACTGAAGTTTTTGGATTAAAATCAAGTTTAATTGAAAATAATAAAAGAATCCAAAACATATTTTACTGCACAAATATTATAGATGGGGAAGGTTTATCAAAATTAGTTGTTAAAAACCGATTAAAAGAAGAGTTTTTAGATTTTTTAACAACTAATTTGTTAAAAAAACAATGACATAAATCATTATTAATAAGTTTAATTCAAACAATTTTTTCGTGATAATGATATAGTTACGTTATTAATGTGTTTTGATGAACTTATCAATAAATTGTCATTCTTTAAAAAAAAAAAGTTAATAATTTTTTGAAAAAAAATTATTTGATAAACGACAAAAAAAAAAGCCTATAACATTTTTATTTTTTTCATTATATATTTTATATGTGTGCCTGTTAAAATTTATTATGCTTTAGTGGAAGAGTTAGGTAAATGAAATCGAAAGAACACTGCTGTGCGGTTCATGCATACCTGCATTAGCTGTCTTTCATCAATCAAATCTCCTCCTATTATCATTCTTTGCTATGGGAAATGCTTTTTCTTTTTTTTCAAATAAACTAAGTAATTGTAAAATCACTTATTAATTATATTGTATATTGTGCAAGAATATTTTTTTAAAAAAATAATTAAGGGGCAAATTCTAAAAGAGACGCGCTAAGGTAGTCTTTGGAGATGAAGCAAAAATGGATGAGAATTGAGATTCAATGTTTAATTAACTTGCTTATCTTCCATACACGCAAGGACAGTCGAAACGGACGCTGAGAATATATCCTTAATTATTTTATGATTAATTAGTATTTTGTGAATATTTATGATTAGTATCTAAAAGACTTTTAGAAATACTAATTAATTTCTAAAAGATTAACGATATCAATTTAGTTCTCAAGTAATAATTTTTAATTATTACAAGATATCATGCAAGAGCCACAATAGTCTTTATTTAGAAAACGAAATAAGACAAAGATTTAATATATCATTATGTGCAGGAGTTTGTCCTCCACTATATATCGTTGTACAGTTTTAAGTTTTAACTCTAAATAAACTAATTAAGTTAATAGTTAATCAGTTTATTTTATTTTTTTTTCTTATTCTTAAAAAAAGAATCAAAATAAAATAAAATAAAATATTAAAAAAAATCTAGTTTTGTGAATTATAGTAATTCTGCTTCTTTTTTATTTCATTTAAAAATTCCACAAATATCTTTAACAAGAGATATTCATAGTTGAACCGGATAAAAGTAATATATATGATAAAATTCTTTATTTAAGTATATTTAACGCAATTGTATATGTCTGATGCATAAACGTAATATTACCAACTAAGCTGAAATATTGGTTGGTTTTTGTGGATATTTATTTTGTTGGTGGAAGCTTGATGGAGCTGGTCATTTAATATTTTGGAGTTGTATCTCACAAAATAGCATATATAACTGGACTACTAACTAACTGTATCTACACTTTCTGTTTTTGAGCTGTAGGGTATTTCTTATACCTCTAGTAGCGTTTAATATATGTCCATTTGGTTGATTCCCACCCCACCC
>PYAF01006334.1:401648-414977 GCA_007407185.1 Glycine tomentella
CATTAGTCAAATTTCTTCTGAACATAGAATGGTTGAACTTCACCACAATAATTGGAGCATTGTGTCCTAGAAAATCAAATGTTGCAGACCATTCCCCTCTCTCTAGCACAGGGGCAGAATGCCTTGGCTTCTGGAAACCATGAGTAGTGGTGATAAAATGACCACAAGGAGACCAACCAAGACGCCTGAAAAAGGTTGACCCAAGCTAAAAGGAAGACAGGTTAATTAGGAAATAGAGTTTGTTATTCCATCAGAAAATTTTTCAAAATAAGAAACTTACTGATTTTGCCCAGTGACCATCTGTCCTATGAGCAAGACTCCAATCACTAGTTCGCCAAATAATTACAGTTTTATCATCAGATTGACTTGCTATAAAGGAGCCAATAGGATCCCAAGCAACTCCCTTAACCAAGCTGGAGTGGCCCCTTAGGACAGCAGTGCAAATGCCATTGCTCATATTCCATACATGGATAGTGTTGTCCAAACTCCCACTAGCCAATGCAGTATCATCTGGAGACCAATTAAGATCCACCTACTTTAAGCACGGAGAAATAGATCCCAAGTTAATGATGATCATTGAAAATTTAAAAGCATTTGGATACGCAGCTAGAGATCCATTTAGATGACAAATTGGTTCATTCATTTCTGAGAGCAAATGTCAGCATGGAATTAAATGGTTGAAACCAGAAAATATTTTTGAAAAAGACGAGATTGAAAAATAAAAGCAATAGCATTACCACATCTGCAGTGTGCCCTCTCAAAGTCATTGCAACTTTCCAGTTTTCAATATCTGGTGGCTCTCCACTGCCAAATTCAGTGGTTCCTGAACCAGGCTTTCTCTCATGAATTAATATCACCTGGTCATCAGAGCCTGATGCAACATACCTTCCATGCTTAGCCCACCTAACACAGTTGACAGACCCAAAGTGATCCCTTAGAGTTGCAAGAAGCCTTTGAGAAGAAGCATCATTTTCTAAGTCAGTACTAACAGACTTCATATTCCATATGCGAACCTGCGTAGTAAATATTTGAGAATGTGAATGTATGAGAATTATTTCAAGTGCTTTAAACAAATCAAGAGAGTAAAGTTGAAAACAAGGACCCACTCTATCCTACCCTGAATACTAGAAGTCGTATACAGCTAGATTTCTCAGACACAAAGGGACAGGAAAGTTATGAAAACAAAGTAAGTGAAGAGAAACAAAAAATTTCAGCACAAATTATATTTGTTAGATGTTTAGCTGAACCTGACACTAGGCAACACATTAATGTTAGATCTTTACTATTTCTTACTTTTTTAATATGAAAAGTAATTCACCAGAAGGCACCAAGGAAATTTGGTTTCCTGAGTAAGTTGTGTGTATAGAAAATACGATTGACAATCTCATTAGGAAGCTATTCTCATAAATATGAAACACATACAGATACTCTCTGCCCTGAAAGTCAACATGAAGTGCAGTCTACATTGAATCAAGAAAACGCAGTGTTATTAATGGTGGATGGTCAAAATTCCACCAGATAAACACACCATTGCGCCTTATGGCAGGTTTCCCTTCACACATTGCCTATGGCGGTTGGCCAAAAATCCGCCATGGCCTCTATTTAAGAACACTGGAAAAATGTTAACAATTTCTACTCTTCATAAGAAACTGTAACAATTTCAATTAATCGGAAACATATTGAAAGCGATATTCCGCTGATAGAAAAAAGGAGGAGGTGGGAAGGCAATTAAATCCCATATTTCAAGAATTACAGGACTTAAAATCTTAAATCAAAGTGGGGTGCTACTTCCTTGAATACCATATAACTAAACATCCAAAATTCAAAATTATCCACAAATTTTGAGCCTCAAAGACAAAAAAAAAAAAAAAAAAAAAAAATCCATACCTTGTGGTCACCACCACCAGTAGCGAACCTAAGCCCTCCGGGTTGAACATCAATGGAGAAAATTTGCATGCCCTCATGCCTAACCCAACTAGGTTTCTCGGCTATCATCTTCACCAGAAAATAAAATCTCTTCTTTCACACCAAAAAACAGTCTTTCTGCCACACTGCTTGCTGCAAATTCATAAAAAAAATGTTTGAATTTGGGGAAGTGGAAGGAGCTGAAAATTACATCCACTATGCTCAAAACCTACGGAAATTGCTTATTCTGAATTCCCCAAAGCACTGTGAAACCAAATCAGTAAAAAAAAAAAAAAAAAAAACTGAAATTTGACATGTACCCTTAAGGGTTTAGCAATTTTCATGAAAGGGGGAAACACCTAAATTGATGAACAACCATGAAAAAACAAGGTATAATCTTTTTTATTTAAAATTAAAAAAAAAGATTTAAAAGAGGACAACAAGGGCCTAAGCTTTGGTGGGTAAATAAGAAAAAACCCTAAAAAGTGATGCTGTTGGTGGTGGAGAAGATCGAGGGGTTAACTTCCTCGTTAACGGTCAAATCTAGCTAAAACACCAATGACTAGAAAATAAATAATAATAAATACTAGTAATATTCTAATAATAATAAAAAGAAGAAGCAATAACATAACAGAGGTTGAAAAAAAGATGGGTATGGTGGGTGGATTTAAATGGGTAACTTACTTTATTTATGAATGTGGCTTCCAAATTGCCTCACCCTGAAATATGCAGATGATGCTAACTGGTAAGTGGCAGTAAGTAGCAACAAGAGAGTATACAACAATTATTTCAGTGGAAACAAATACACAGATTTCTACATTGTTTTTCCAAAATATATAGTAGTATATGTGTGTGATGCGATGCTGTTCATATGGTTTTAGTTCAATCCTTAACTTGTATGAGTTTAACCTAATTAAAATTTGATAATAGATAAGATAAGATTAAAATTATATTATTTTAATTATTAAAATATATTATAATAAAACATCGATATTAGGTCAAGTTAGACTGAATCAAAATCAATTCAAAAAATATAATTTAAATTCATTTTCAAAAACACTTTAAATTTGCCAAAATTAATTTCAAATTAAATTATGGGATAAAATTAAAACATGTTCTGATTCACTGAACACCTCCAACATTAAATTATATTATTTAATGATTTTTTTTATCAATTTTTATTTTAAAAAAAATTAGAACCAAAAATGTAATAATTTGATTGATATATAAGTTGTCAAGTGGTAGCCCAATCGTAAGAGGTACACTAGTTATTTATTTATTTATTTATTTTTAGTCCAATTGAAAACAATATAAATGGACCAAATAAGATTGAAAGAAATACTCGCTAACTTTTACTCTATTCGCATCCTATCCATTTCAATACAGTACAAATTAGAATAATTATCAGTATTTTTAGTAATCATTCTTCAATGAAAGTATTTTTAACAGCTTTTCTTTGAAGAAAACATTTTTAGGAGTTATTATTATTTTCATGTATATATATATAACCACGTATCAATTTCGAATAAATTTTAATAAATTATTATTCTGAAACCAAAGTAAAAGTAGCTAAAGACCTAAAGTTTCGAACAATACATATCCTACCTTTTTTTTAAAAAAGGAAAAGAAAATATCCTACTTGTGAATCACAGAATTTAAACTCGTGAACATGACACGTCGCACGTGCGCTTCATCTTATCCCTTCACATGATGTCACTGTCTCCTTACTAGAGAACCCAACAACAGAAAACAAACATGGCATTATAGCATCGTATCGTGATTATCATCGTACCTTACGCTGCTTAAATATTTAAAATAAATTTTTTTTTTTAAAAAAAAAACCCTCTCATTAGAGAATGACTCTGAATACGTCTTTAAGGGCTCTTACCAACACTTCAACCAATCCAATTCTCAGAATTAGACGTTACCAATTTCACTGCCACGCTAACCCTCTTCTGCAATCCCATGTTGTTTCCCTCAATGCAAGGACCCTTTAACGTGACAGTGATCCTCGCTTTGCACAACAACTGTTCGACCAAACTCCCCTTAGAGACCTCAAACAGCATACCCACTTGCTTTTCCGTTACTCTCGCAGTGACCAAACCCAAGAATCCCTCAACCTCTTTGTCTCACTTTATCGTTCTGGTTTATCGCCAGATAGCTATACCATGTCTTGTGTTTTGAATGTTTGTGCTGGTTTCTTGAATGGGACGGTGGGTGAACAAGTGCATTGTCAGTGTGTCAAGTGTGGACTTGTGCACCATCTTAGCATCGGAAACTCTCTTGTTGATATGTACATGAAAATTGGGAATGTTGGAGATGGGAGGAGAGTTTTTGATGAAATGGGTGACAGAGATGTGGTGTCTTGGAATTCCTTGCTTACGGGTTATTCATGGAATGGATTTAATGATCTGGTGTGGGAATTGTTCTGTCTGATGCAAGTTGAGGGATACAGGCCTGACTATTATACTGTTTCTAGTGTAATTGCAGCTTCGTCCAATCAGGGTGCAGTTGCTTTAGGAATACAAATCCATGCCTTGGTAATAAAGCTGGGTTTTATGACAGAAAGACCTGTCTGCAACTCTCTAATTAGTATGCTTTCAAAGTTGGGGATGTTAAGAGATGCTAGAGCTGTTTTTGATAACATGGAGAACAAGATTCAATTTCTTGGAATAGTATGATTGCCGGACATGTGATAAATGGACAAGATTTGGAAGCTTTTGAAACGTTTAACAACATGCAGCTTGCAGGGGCTAAGCCTCCGCATGCGACATTTGCATCTGTTATCAAGTCATGTGCTAGCCTTAAAGATTTGGGGTTGGTAAGAGTGCTGCACTGTAAGACTCTGAAGAGTGGGCTTTCCACTAACCAAAACGTCCTAACTGCACTCATGGTAGCATTGACTAAGTGCAATGAAATGGACCATGCCTTTAGTTTGTTCTCCTTGATGCACCGGTGTCAAAGTGTGGTTTCTTGGACTGCTATGATCAGTGGGTACTTGCCTAATGGTGGCACTGACCAGGCTGTGAATTTGTTTTCCCAAATGAGAAGGGAAGGTGTCAAACCAAATCATTACACTTATTCTGCCATCCTGACAGTGCAACATGCTGTTTTCATTTCTGAAATACATGCAGAAGTTATCAAAACGAATTATGAGAAGTCATCTTCGGTGGGAACTGCACTTTTAGATGCCTTTGTTAAGATAGGAAATATTAGTGATGCTGTTAAAGTTTTTGAGCTAATTGAAGCCAAGGACGTAATAGCCTGGTCTGCAATGCTAGCGGGATATGCCCAAGCAGGAGAAACTGAAGAAGCTGCTAAAATCTTCCACCAATTAACAAGGGAGGGTATTAAATCAAATGAATTTACCTTTTGCAGCATCATTAATGCCTGTACTGCTCCTACAGCATCAGTAGAGCAGGGAAAACAATTCCATGCCTATGCAATTAAACTGAGATTGAATAATGCTCTGTGTGTAAGTAGTTCTCTTGTTACCATGTATGCAAAGAGAGGCAATATTGAAAGCGCACATGAAGTTTTCAAAAGGCAGATGGAGAGGGACTTGGTTTCTTGGAACTCAATGATCTTTGGATATGCACAGCACGGCCAGGCAAAGAAAGCATTAGAGATATTTGAGGAAATACAGAAACGAAACTTGGAAGTGGATGCTATAACATTCATTGGTGTCATTTCTGCTTGCACACATGCTGGCTTAGTGGAAAAAGGCCAAAATTACTTCAATGTAATGGTCAATAATCATCACATTAATCCAACAATGGAGCACTACTCCTGCATGATTGATCTATATAGCCATGCAGGGATGCTGAAAAAAGCCTTGGATATCATAAATAGGATGCCATTTCACTGTGTGGCACATTGTCTTGGCAGCTTCTCGAGTACATCTCAATATAGATCTTGGGAAACTTGCAGCTGAAAAAATCATTTCACTAGAGCCACAAGACTCAGCCGCATATGTCCTATTATCCAATATCTATGCCGCAGCAGGAAACTGGCATGAGAAAGTCCATGTGAGAAAACTTATGGATAGGAGAAAAGTGAAAAAAGAACCTGGGTACAGTTGGATTGAGGTGAAAAACAAGACATACTCATTCCTGGCCGGTGATTTGTCACATCCTTTGTCAGATCATATTTACTCAAAACTTTCAGAGTTAAATATCCTGTTGAGGGATGCTGGTTATCAGCCTGATACAAATTATGTGTTTCATGATATTGAAGATGAACAAAAAGAAACTATTCTTTCTCATCATAGTGAAAGGCTTGCCATTGCCTTTGGCTTAATAGCTACACTTCCCGAAATTCCCCTTCAGATTGTGAAGAATCTCAGAGTCTGTGGAGATTGCCACAACTTTATTAAGTTGGTATCACGCGTTGAAAAGAGATACATTGTTGTTAGAGATTCAAACCGATTTCACCATTTTAAAGGTGGTTTGTGTTCATGTGGGGACTACTGGTGATGTTTGGGCTAATATGCATTTTTTTGTTTAGAAGATTCTTTAGTGGATCAGACCTTTGTTTTCCAAAGAATCCATCAACTCTCTCCAAGGCATAAATTCTCATGGAAACTTTTAGGAAAGAATGTCATAGGAATTGAAAGCCTAAATACATCTTAACGTTAGGCTACTTCTGGATACTTTTAACGCTGATTTTGGCGGTGAGTGTGATGATATTGGTTCTCCACTCTTGGATAGACCATTGTAGATATTATTCAACTCAGAAAGGATGATCGATCAACACTCGAGAAAGTCTCAGAAAATATATATTTAACATTGCTATGGCAATTTGTTGATAGGATTGCTAAAATTTGCTGGCTGATTCCAGGACTGGTTCCAGGCTATGATTAGCTTAGGAAACCGAAAATGCTTCTTGCCAATAACTCCTTTTCCCCTTAATCAGCTGTTACGTATTAAAGTAACAAATTTTGTAATATTGGAGCTATCTATTTTAGTTGTTATTGATGCATTTAATTATGGAGAAACTCTTTACTCCATGACTTGGAAATTGGAATACACATTGAGAACACGTAATTTTATCCAAGTAAATATAATCCGAAAAAGCTCATTTATTTATGTTTTTGTAGCTATTTCCAAAATGTACTAAAATCAAAAAGTGAAAACTAATAAATAACCAAAAGTCGAATTAAGGTATGACTTTACTTCAAAGTGGATTGACATGGGAGGGAGATTAATTGGTTGCCAAATTGGCTACACAAAAAAAAAAAAAATAAGAGAAAATTTTGGAAGCTTTTTTTTTGTTTTTTTTACACAGATTTTGGTCTTTGGAGTTTTAAAACTGGACATTTGACCGGTAAAATCACTAGTTCTTGTAGATTCAATTGTAATTAAATCGTAGTCAAATCAAATGCTCAATAGTAACTAAACTAATATTTTTACATTATATATTTTATAAGAAAAAATAATAATAATGGAAAAATTATTTGTACTTAAAATCACTAATTTTACATTCTCATCCAATAAAAAATTATTGTATATGATAAGTTTATTGATTTTTATAAAAATTTTCTTAAAAGTCATCAAGATTTATGATTAGATTACTATTAAATTCTTATTACTAATATAAAATATTAATAATACTTTTTATTACTTATTGCACAAAATAAAAATGATAATATCTACTACTGCAATATTATGTAAATTAAACTACTCGAATAAAAAGGACTATCATTCTTCTTATTCTTTCTTACAACTAACAAAAAATATATTTCTCTCAATCGTTTTAAATTTTTATTTTTATCTTTAATTATACATATATTAATCTTCTTTACCGTTAATTTGAGTTAAATATATATCTTGATTAATATTTTTATCAACAACATTGACTAACAGAATTTCGATTTAACCTTGCGATTTGCGAAGATGAGACATGCGCTCCAGCTTACTACTCCACTTGTCAGAGGTTAGAGGATTCAGTTCAACTATTCCGCAGAAAACTTCTGCATTATCATCGTATTCGTGCACTATGTGAAACCATGTGTTGTAGTTCCTTCGATGAAACCGTGGTTGAACATGTGCACTGTCAGTGTGTCAACAATATGAATTGGACTCAATTATTTAAACAAATTTACGTAAAAGCTTGACGTTGCCTTGCCAAAAAAATATAATTTATTCATAACGTATTTTACTCGTTTATATTTGAAATATGTGGTCAACAATATATGTTATGTTAAATTAAAAAATTCTAGGCTATTACATTTTCATAATACAATAAATAAATAAAAACTTATATTTTCTTGATCACTACAAAAAAAATAATTTAACAAAGTTTTACATGAGTAAATAACAAAGACTAGTCAAATTCTCATCAATTTAAATAAACAAATAATTTATGGGTTGTTAATGTTGAACTTGTAAAATTTTGGCATAACTTATATTGAACATTTAATGAATCAAGTTCAAATAACTCAAGAATAGCTTAAGTTCATCTGCACTGTTATATAATTACAGTGAACATGACAATACATAAAATTGACACTTGTTGAGTGAGAATTAGTTATGCACAAATTATGATAACGACCCAGTAAAAAAGTATAAAAGAATAACTCTGCTTAAAATGTGATCGCAATAATATACAGACAATTAATGAGCTTTTACAAGAATCTGGAGTAACTTAGCAGTTGAATAAAAAACCATTCTATCATCACATTTAGTAAACACTTTAAGTCGAATACCCTAATCTGCGTGGCATATTTTATGACGAGTCTCTTATGTCCCATCAGCAGGTAGCTTAGTGCAACATGCTGAGTATCTGATCCATCTCGAAACTAAAAAGCACCCAAATTTATGGCTATCCTAAATCCATAGCAGACAAAAATAAGAATACAGCATCACACAAGTTATTTTTTCAAATCATTACAGATTCTGTTATACACAATTTAGAAGAAGAAAAATGAGTATCGACCTTTATAAATCCACCTCGGTACAAATGGGGCCTTTACATCCCCAAAAATGAAAAAGATGCATTTCATTTGGATCCAACGGCTAAATAAATTACAAAAAATAACAATATATTTGAAACCAGTGTGGACCTTCAAAGTGAAATTCCATCAGTATTAACCTTCCTCTCCAAATTCTTTCGTGAATCTCTCGTGAACATCAAGGTCGGCTTTGCTTACTGTAGGCCTTTGTCTAGCGAGTACCTTCTCAAAATCTGTCCTCGTAATAGGGGGCGGAAGGATCTGCAATAAGTTTTATGGTAAGCATTCCCCAGTTTCAGTTAGAGATATAACAACTTAGTCCAAAGACATCACAACACTACTCCAATTATCATTAAAAAATAAAAAATAAAGACACTCGGTACAGTCCTACTACCTTTAAAAACTATTAACACATTAAATACCTTAGAAGCAAGTCCTTTTGCAGCAAGCTCTTGCATTGAGGTTTGTACTGCACCCTGTTGCTTTGGTCCACACGGGATCCACATACCCTCAGGATTCTTAAAGAAGAACATTGCATCTTGGGTTTTGCGAACAGGTTCAAATAACACATCCTTTACCTGAAGAGGAGGTCCAAAAACTTTTTACTAAAGATTCATCAAGTATAAGATTAATGAAACCAGTCATTTCATATAGAAGTAAAACTTACACAGACAGATATATCTGAACCCGAAAAACCCTCTGTCCTGCTAGCCAAGTATTCAAAATCGCTTTCGGTCAAGTTATGTGGAGTATCTCCTAGATGCACCTGCTCAATTTATTAAGCCAGAAAAATAGCATGGTATAACCATTTGCCAGGTTTATATAGCATAACAAAAACCATCATTCAACAATCAAGTATATTGTCCTTGCCTTGAACATGTGTTGGCGAGCCTTCAAATCTGGTAGTGGAATATATATGCGCTTATCAAAACGACGCCTTATCGCCTGCAATTACAAATTGATTAGTGAAAATCAACATAGTATTGATTCTATATGGGAACGCAAAATAAAATTATTTCTGTCTGACCTGGTCTAACGCATAGGGCGTATTTGTTGCTGCAAGAACAAGAACTTTCTGATCATTGTGTCCTACACCCTACAAAGTATGTGGATAAACTAAATTAACTAAAGAGAATTAAAAAGGAGAGAACAAATGCCAAAAATGTTGGAAACTGCCCTGATGTTAATAGCAAAAAAGTGAATCAAAATGAGAGATTAAAATATAGACGAGCAAGCCATATTATGACGATATTATACAAACTAGTAACTGCTGAGTTCAGTTTAAAATAAAGCAGTAAAACAGAAAACAGGATTACTTATGAGGGGGAAATATTTTGATATGCAACTCAAATATTAAATACCACATGCAACATTGTATATGACTAAAAACCATCAACCAAGTTACTTGAGAAATTTTGACAGGTCAAGGAAAAGGATAATAACACTTAAGTGCTTCTGGGAGTTTCGCTACCAGTAAAACATGCTCCAGTAGTTTTCTTACATAATAACAAAATATCCTGTTGAAAGTAGATATTAAAAAAGTCAAATATGACGACTTAATCAAATAACAATTCACATACAAACATGAAAACCTACATGACAACCGCAAATCAGTCATTGCCACAATGCCACACAGACCTAGAATTCCTTTTCTGAAGTGATAAGATAGAGAACAATTGAATGGATGTTGGCTCTTCTAAAGTGAAGGGAATGCACTTTAGAGGATAAAGTGAAATAATGACCATCAATTAGAAAATTAATGATTGAGATTATGATAAATTTCATATTTTGTTAAACAGGGATTTGATTTTATCACAATTTTTAACCATTGATTTTCTAATCAATGATTGTAACTAGTAAGTGCACTTTATCCTTTAAAGTGCACTCCCTCACTTTAGACGAGCCAAATCCGAATTGAAAATATGCAACGTTGTTTGTGAAGTGTGAACATCTCATCAAACAAGCACAGGATAGGACACAACAGGACATGCTGAGTACACAGAAAGCGGGACTTTAAATCTAAGGTGGCAATCATGACTAGGAATTGTTTTGAAGAAGAAAAACAACAGAGACAAATGCTGATTAGAGGTTTAAAAAAAGCATAAAACTAAAGCTATTTCCCAGTGTTGCCGTTATTGTACACTCAAACATGACTTGAAGACTCAAAAAACCAATAAGTAACAAGGGCCAGCATGAATTAGCTCAATCTTGATCTGCTATTCAACTACCATAGCCTCCTCACATGCTGAAAGAAAAAAAAAATTTAGCTGGATTGTTTTAAATGAAGGTTCACTGTTTGGCTTGTCTTCTTTCCAACCATAAAAATTGAAGTATGTAAGATGTGTCAATAAGCACCCAGCCACTGAGGAGATAGCCCTAGGAAGGAAACCTTCTTTTGAAAATGAAGCATACATTCTTGAGCCTAAATGGGTTTATATCAAAGAATTTAAGAAATTAGTTACGTCTTTCTTCATGATTTGAAACTAAATAACAGAACCACATTCATATATGGCCATACAACTGGGATTTGACAGCTTGCTGTGCATATGCTATATATTGCAATTCAAATGTAAACCAACAAACTATTAAAACTATTACCTGCATCTGCACCAGAAGCTCTGTTTTAATCCGTCTTGAAGCTTCACTCTCATTGCCTTCTCCACGCTGACCACACAGGGAATCAATTTCGTCAATAAATATGATAGAAGGGGCACTTTCTCGAGCCATTTCGAAAAGGTTTGAAACCAGCTTTTCGCTTTCACCCATCCACTTTGAAACAAGGTCTGATGAAGAAACACTGATGAAGAATTCAAAAGTTAAAAATGCTTGCAAGAACATGTCCACTAATGGACCTACATTCATAACATTTATGAAATATGAATTTACCTGATTTAAGGTAAATTCCCAATTATAACTACCTTGAATTCAAGTTTTAATGCCTATAAAAGGGTATGCTATGCAGTAATTGAGACACATACATATTTCAACTTATGAATCAGAATTCATTCCAATGATTTCCCATGAATCTGGTAAACTGCAGACACATAGGTTTCTCAATTCTATAAACTTTTATCATTTTCCAAAACCATTGAATTAGAATCAATTAGCTTACCTGAAAAACGTGGACTCAGCTTCTGTTGCAACTGCCTTGGCTAAATATGATTTTCCCGTTCCCGGAGGTCCATACAACAAGAAAGCTCTCCAGGGTCGTCTTTTCCCTGTAAATAAGATAAGAAGGAAACAAACATTCAACCAAATTTCAAAGAAGAAAATCTCTTACACACTTGTCAAGCACAAGAACAAAATGCAAACTCACTCACCAGTAAAGAACTGAGGGAACTTCACAGGCAAAATCACAGCCTCCTGCAAGGCCTGTTTGGCGCTCTCCAACCCTGCGACGTCGTTCCACTTCACGTTGGGCTTCTCCCTTATGATGGCTGAGTTGAGCCCGGCCCGGAGCTTGGCCTGCTCGGGGTCCTCGCCGTCGCCACCGCCTTCACCGTCCTTTGGCTTGGTCTTGGGCCTTGCAGCCACAGCCGCGTCCCCGTTGGAGGCCGGACCAGGGCCGCCGTCGTCAAGCACGGCCCGAATCTCCTCGGCCCGGCGCAGGTACTCGGTGAACTTCTGTGTGATGGCTTCCTTGATCTTAGGGTTCTTTTCGTACTTGAGATGCGTCTTGAAGTACTCCAAGGCGTTCATGTAGAGAGGGAACGCTTTCGCGTAGTTTCCGGCATTGTCTTCTTGCACGGCCTGTTTCACGTATTCTATCGCTTGCTCCTTGAAATTGCTATACATCTTCTTCTTCCTCCACCGATGGCATGTACGAAAATCGAAATTTCGAACCAGGGAGAGGGAGAAACCCTAGAGGTGCATCGCGATCGTGTGTCTTGGGGAAAGAGGGAGGAGAAGGTGTGGTCGATTTCGAAACCCTAGCTGTTGTTGGAATCGGAATTGATCGGAAATTCGAGGACAGAAGGGGAAAAGAGAAAAAAAGAAAGAAAAGAGAAAACCCAATGTTCTGGTTTTGCCGTTTTAAATTTTCATAATTTATCAACCATTTACACATATTAGTTAAAAAAATAAAAAAAAGTGTGAAAAATTGATTTTATTTTTTTGAAATGCATTTTCTACTTTATCAATCAATTTAAAAAGGAAATGTCAAACTTATTTGGACTAATTAGTGATTAGTGGTAAGAAATTTGGATACTTTGCATAAAATATTTTAATTTTAAATTTCATTATTGTAAAAATAACAATAACATGTTTTATTTAATATAAAATTTTAAAAATCTTCAGTATTTTGAATATAATAGAAAATTTATATTATTAATTAATTAAGTGTATGCTAAAACTATAATATTTAAAATCATTATTATAAAATTTATTATAATACATTATAAATAATAATACAAATTTGTTATATTATTAATACATTTTATGTACTACAGTCTTAAAAATTATATTATTATTTA
>PYAF01006334.1:415077-467078 GCA_007407185.1 Glycine tomentella
ATATTAATTTATAAAATTTATTTATAAATTGGTAAAATAAAAATATGTAATCTATCCAAAATAAAATTAAAAATATTTATATTAATTTTTTTATTTATAAATTTTGATGATTTGAAAAAAATATTGATTAATAATACATAAAAAATAATGTTAAAGTAATTAATTAAATAAAATAAGTGTGTTAATAATTTATTGTTTTGTCTAGGCAAAAAAATGTTTAATATAAGTATGTAAATAATTTATTTTTTTATTAAATATTTTTTTATTTTTCACTTTATTTAATTTTTTTACATAGCATCATGTCAACGTTTTACATAAGTTTTATTATAACACCAATCAAAGTCAATATCTAAATTTGGATGGTCAATTGATGGAAGGACAAAAAAAATTATTTTGAAAAATATAATGTACTAAATGTCTTGATTTAGGAATATGAGGACTATGAATTTAAAAGTATAAGAGATCAAAATTGTAATATGGCCAAATTTTAAATATAATGAACAATTAATTATTTAAAAGTAATCAAATTAATCGGACTAATCAAAAGTATGATTTGAGCACAAGTGGAAAAAAAAAAAACGTGTAGTTGGGGCACAATTTTTAGGACTCATTTGATTTGGTAAATAATATTGTTAAAACCTTCATCCTTATTTGATATGAATGGTTGGTGTGATCCATGTATATATTGTTTACATTGATTGGATTTATAGTCATTGAGGATAATACACACTAATTTATATTTATTGTTTTTTTACAAAATATTTATTGATTTATTAATAGTATAAATTATGGTATTTTATAATGATTATAAAACATGTATATCATCTAGTTGAAGTAAATAACAAATGTGTATGGGCAATTTTGATTATCCTTTTTAGTTTATATATAACCATAATTTTCACATGTTGGAATTTTTTTAACCATAATAGGTACCAGCGATGAGCCAGATCCCGTTCACAAATTTTGTATGCGCATGTTTGAATTTTTTTGGATGCCACTGGAATTTAGAGATGGGACCGGTTATGGCTTAACACGTTAATAAAGCAAGGCCCATGATATAGTGAAAGCCCTTTTTTCTCTTTACAGATCCCAAAATTTTTGGTTTTTAATTTCCTATTCTACCCATTCCCTTCTAAACATTTCCTCTTCTCTCCTGCCTCACTCTTCTTTTTTCCTTCTTCTAGTATTTATTTTTGTGAAAGGAAGGGCAAAAAAAAAAAAAAAAAAAACCTCATAAGTCTGTAAAAATTTATATGCAAGGCATCAACCAACAAACATAAACACAAAAAATATAGACGGAACTCAAAAAGTTTGTCCTCAATCCCCGTCCAATCCCAAGTAAGTATGTGAAAAATGATGGAAACATCATCTATCAAAAAATTCTAAATGTCTTGAACTAGACTAAAATATGGATGAGTTGAAAGACAACCATTCCTTAGCAATTATACCGAGACATGTCAATTTGTTTCAACCATAATGTGATCAAATCCCTGGCTCTTGCCAATTTGTTTCCTGATACATCATTTATTCTTCTAGTGAATCTGCTTCTTCTTCCACTTTCGTTTCATTTTTTTCATGTTTGTCGATTGAGCGAAAACCAATTTTTGTTATGTAACAAGACTTTTTATTTATGTATTTACTTGTGTATTATGTACTACCTTAATTATAATTTTCCTTTACTATATAATCTATTGTGCTAGAATTTTTTTATATTATTACTTAATAAATAAATGTTTTGAAAAAGGAGCAAACGTTTTAAAATGGATTTTTTTTGTAATTAAATGCTCTAATAGAATAAAAAATAAAAGTTTCTAAGAGTTGTTGCATTTCTGTTATAAGTCAAGCCTTTGTGCCTATGGCACAAATGTGGTGAGAAACCTGTTTTGCATTCTAAAGCCTAAATCTCACCCTCATGCCCCATTTGAAGAGAAAGGAAAAAAAGAAAAAAAAAATAACATTGGAGATTGGACTCACATTTCTATAATTCAAAACTTTCATTTCAAATTATTTTTATTTCTTTTTAGTCTGCCGAACAAACCCTATATCATTTTCCTTTATGTCTCTTGGAACTTGTGTTATCACCACAAAGCTGTCACATGAATGCTTGTAAAGGATGCTAAAACCAGAATGAGAGATCAAAAGGATGGTCGTTGAGCTGCCTTCACCCTGTGTTGTGTTTATTTTTTTTCCCTATTTTGAGATAAGAGAGAGTGAGATTTCTTGCTTGTGAGTGTTCTTCTGTTTGTATGTTGTTCTTTTTCTCTTAGCTTTTTATTTATTGTGTGCTTTTCCCATCCCATTAGACGGTCACAATTGAAATCACTGTGCACACAACAGATTGGCAATTGTTTATGTTTTAGGGAAAAAAATCTTTATTAGATTTGACCAACTTTAGGAATTGATCCAACAACTTAGCATGAAGGTTGTCTAAAAAAACCAATTATTGAAACTCAAAAAGTCATTAAAACTGAGGATTGATCCAAAATAAGACCCAAGCTTCTCTGTTGAGGTGTTTTGAAAGTTATTACTATAAATCAAACACACATTAAATATATAACTTTCTAATAGTTAAAGAAAAACATGGTTAAATAAAATTATAATTTTTGTATCATTTTTATACATAAAAAAAATACATGGTTAAAAACTTAAAATTCACCTCGTGGTAGCTACTCCTCTCAGTCCTTTGTATTTTGTCACCTGTTTGAGTGTATAATAAAATAAAAAATGGGTTTAATGGGGGTCACATCACCCAGTTAACTATAATGATTGTTTAAGAACCATTTTCCGAGGCAAACAACATTCGACTTGTCAATTTCAGAGGACTGGTATACAGTATACAATGCATCAGTAATGTCAAACCATTTTCCTTTTTCTTTTTTATAAAGAAATGAACAAATCCACGGCTCAGAACACTTATGCTTCATATCCGGTGGACTCTTTCTGCCCTTATCTGCGCGGCGCCGTATGTTTTACCGTCCAAACGGTCCAAATTGGCCTGCTGATTAATTATTTCAATTTTAAAATGAAGAAAACAAATAGAAATAATTTTAAGACAAATAATTGATTAGTGTTAATACCTTATTATAAACTTACTCTTAATCCTAGAATACGAAAACGACGTTTCCTTTTTTTAATTTCTATCAACAATTACTTATTTTAATTCTTAAAGTAAATATGTGCTTCTTTTTTTTTTTTAAAAGTGCTTTTAACCTTATGTGATAAATTTAAACTAAATGAACTTTTAATAAAAATTAAAATAAAATGTCATATTATAAATTTTAATTATATAAAATAAATATTTATTTATTTTGTAAAATGCACATTTCAAAATACTAATGAACCGTGAAATTAAATTGAAAAATATTTTTTTGGATAACTTGCGGGTTTTAGTGCTTTTTGGGGTTAATTTCCTTTTTTCCAAAAAAATAAAATAAAAAATGTTTCTTAAATAACTTGAGTTCTTTACCACTTAAGAGGGAAAAAAAGACAAAATATTAATTTAATTGATAATGTAGTGTACTAAAAAAATAAAAAATATTGAATGTTTAAAATCTTTAGTTATCAAAATATAATAGTTCAATTAAAATAGTAGAGTCACTTTCACAATAAAGATTTTACTAATACGCATGATTTTCAGTTTTCTTAAATAATTGAGGAGCATAATAGAGTGATTATTAATTATGAATAATTTGAGAAAAAGAAGTAGCGTAACGTAGACGGCTTAAAGAAGATACCGAATCATGACCCCATACGGCTAACCAAGAGAGAGAAAGAACGTCCTTAAAAAGACCGTTTCGCTAACGCGTAACAACAGACGCTCCGTTTGGTTACAAAACACATAACAATCAAACAAACCAATCGAAACCCATAAAGAAAAAAGTTAGATAGAGAGAAGAAGAAAGCGTATCTGGAATTTTCGTTTCGTTGCTGTATCGTGTGCGAGGAGGTTCTTTTCTTTGGGACTTTCCTTCAAATTCTAGATTCCTTCCCTTTCCCCCTTTTATTTCATTTCTCCCTCGATTTTCCATTTCCATAACCCTAATCATCATCTTTCACCCTTCTCCCTAACGGTAATAATAACAATTATAATAATAATCTTTCTTTCTTTTTTCTCTGCGTTTATTTTAGGGTTTCGAAAATTTAAATTTGTGATCTCACCGGTGGATCGGTTCCGATCTCGTTTTTCAGGTAAAAAAAAAAAAATGGCGGAAGAACACAGATGTCAGGCACCGCGCTTCTGCGCCAACAATTGCGGTTTCTTTGGCAGCCCTGCCACGCAGAATATGTGCTCAAAGTGCTACCGCGATTTCCAGCTCAAGGAGCAGCAATCTTCCAACGCGAAGATGGTTCTGAATCAGTCTCTCGTTCCGCCACCGCCTCCGGCGGTGATTTCTCAGCCGTCGTCTTCTTCCGCTCCGGCAGCAGATCCGGCTTCGGCGGTGGTTGTTGACGCGCCACGCGCGGCGGAGGAGGTTAAGGCGCCGCAGCAGAACCGGTGCATGACGTGCAGACGGCGCGTGGGGCTTACGGGGTTTAAGTGCCGGTGCGGGATGATGCTTTGCGGGACCCACCGTTACCCGGAGCAGCACGCGTGCGAGTTCGACTTCAAGGGAATGGGGAGGGAGCAGATCGCGATGGCGAATCCGGTGGTGAAGGGCGAGAAGCTCGAGAAGATCTGAGAGGAATGAACGAACGAAGGGTGTTATGGTAATTTCGTGGTTACCAAGTTGGTGGGGGTGGACAATGGATGTGGAATCCGGGTCGGGTCATTGACCCGTGTGGCGTGGGTATTGCGAATCGGGTTCCGTAAAAGGCGGTGGGTGGGTGGGTCATTGTTATGTGGTTGCGTTGTCATCGTAAATTAAAAAATTTAAAAACATTTCAAGTGTCATTCACCTTCTTTCTAGTTGAAAGCTATTTCTAATTCTTTAATTTATTATTTTCTTCTAACTCAATTAAGTTAATTCTTTGCACAATATTGAAATAATGATAGGTCGAGTAATTGCAATATCGTATTCGTGGGTCGGTGACCGGTGGGTTTGTTTTCAGGTTAGGAAAGTGAAAAGCAATTCAAAATTAGGTAGGGTTCACAAAAAATTATTGGTCAATTCATTAATGTAAGAGCATAATTCTTATCTTTCACAAGAAATTTATTTCAATTGGTTAAATAAGATTGGTTAAACAGGATGTTTAGTTCAGTTTATTAAACAAAATGAAAGAATAATTCATATGTTTCAGTGTTAAGTAATTTCATTAGTTATAAACTATCATAATGTTTACATCGTCAAAGCACATAATTATGTGCAATATTGTTACAAAATCCATGAGTAATGTAAAAGTGTGAACAAGCAGAAAGTACGCTTATAAATTGTGGTTGTAGTTTTATTTGTTCTTTGACATTACAAGAAAATGTGGCCGCAATTGCAATCTAGAATAATTTTTATGATAGAGTGATATACTCATTTAGTAAATGTAATTTTTTAAAGACTTTCTCTCTCATTCACTCAAATGTAACAGCTATCCTACTAGATAATTATTTATCTCTTAATTAATGAATCTGTGGGCTCATTCTAGTTATTTATGCCTTCTGAGTTAAGGAATTGAAAGCTGATCATCCTTAACAAGATCATTGATTAGTTTTTGGACCATATGTAAAGGGCGGATGGTTGAGGATTTGAGGGTTGCCATTTGGACCAAGCCTAATCTATAACCATGCTGATTTTGGATAATACACAGTCCTCAAAAGGACACTAGCCCTTGGAACATTTTATCAAGTTTCATTATTTGTTTGATACGAGACATTATATAGCATTGACAGATCTAGGATTTTTGTTCGTCAAGTTTATTTTGTGTTTCTTATAGAGGAAAATAACCATCTAACAGGTATACTTGTGTATTATCCTTAAATTCTGTCGAATTTGTGTATTTTTCATGTCAAACCCAAACTAGACTAATTTGATTAATGACAGATTGGATTGGGTCTATTTGGTAAAGAAAAACTTAAAAAGTGTTTACACCTTTTTTAAAATATAAATAATAATTAAAATAAAATAAAATATCATATTAAAGAGTTGGGTCATGAAGGTTTGTAATTTTTTTAACATAAAAACTCATTATCCAAAATAGAAGAATCATTGAATTTGAATGGGTTAAGTTAGATTCAATTCAAACAATGTCAAGATCTAAATTCATGAATTATCAAACTCGTGAATTTATATTGCTCTCAAAATAACTAATTCATTTATGCCTAAATTATCATGGGACATAGTATATTAAATAATAAAATTAACAATTTTTATATAGTTTTTCTAAAAAATATTATTACTATATTTGACTAGTGATTTTCAACGAATTTATAACATTAATTTAATTAACTTACAAATCTTATTCAACTAAAATAAAAGTGTTTGATAACAAAGTATATTTAGTAAACTTATAGCATTTGTTTATACATTATTATCCTAACTTTTTATACTAGCCATTATACCATTTTTACTATCTTTTGGGTTACTTTTTTTTATAGTATACTATTTTTTAATTATTGCACTAGTTTTTTGTCATTTTAAAAATATTTGATATTTAAATATAAAATGATAAGATTTCAAAATTAATTAAAAACTTAAAACTATAATCATTTTTAAAAAAATTATCTTTCAAATAAAATAAAATAAATATAAAAATATAAACATATCCTTTTTATCATTTTAAAATTCGTTAATTAGTTTAACAATATAAAAAACTTCTAGTTTATTGAATTAACTTAAAAAAATGATTGATTAAATGTTCTTGTACCAGGACCCAAACCAATCTATTATAGACTAATTGTAAGACAATTATTATATGGAGCGAGGATGCCAAAAAGTTAAAACTTTCAACTTTAGACTAAATGCTTTTAGTTAAAAAATGAGCTATTTCTAACTTTGAATTAACTTTAAACTAATTATGAATTAATTTTGTCAGTCATCCTATATGCGTACTTAAATCTAAAATCCTTCAACTATTATAAGTATTACTAATTTAATTCTTTAATTAATTTGAGACAACTATTCCTCCTAAGGAAAGTTTTACCAAACAATGTGTTCAGATTCATCTGTTTTCTAATTCCCCATGTTGGTCCCCACCCCACATTCATAATGATTCCAACCAATACCATGCATTCATCTATTTGGTCTCCTGTCTATCATGGAAAGCAAAGTGCAATAATGTTATAGTAATTGTTTAAAAGCATATATTTTTGAAGTGTTTATAGAGATATTTCCAGTCTCCGAACCGCAACTCTTGGCTGCTCAGAAAGAAAAGGCAATGAATCACTAACATACACAGTAGCTTATATAGTCATATCAATGATCAAGCTTGAAGCTCACAAGTCACAACATTCTGAACTCCCACATTCATGGAGCTAGTTCTCTTGTCCTCACAACCACAATGATAAATTTTTTACTAATCTGAAGTCTGAAAGTAACACATATAAGGAATGTACTCATGAATGGTACAACCGATTTAATTATTATTCACTGGTAATAGTAATACTGATACACAGCATATGCTACGGCCGGGGTGCAGTGACCAATTCTCACCATGTGTCCAACTGGGTATAATTCATGCCTTAAGGTACCATTGTTGTTGTTTTGCTTGAATTTGTATCAGTTAATTATTCTTTTGTTCATCTTTTCCCTGTCTTTGATTGCATACCATTAGTTGGAGTCATGAACGGTGTTATATCTAATCTAATCATTGAATAAGTATACAGATTTCAATTTTCAATTCTTACATCTTAACGTTGGAGGTCTAGAAAATTCCTACATTATTGGTTTAATTAGTTCAATCTCTATATATTTCTGTGGAAGTTTTGTGTCCTCTCCTCTCAAAAACAGTTTAATTGATATCTGATTAGTTTAATTGTCGATAAAATAAAGTCAAGCACATGGCTAAACTTAATTAGTTTTTATTAAGAGTATGTTTATTTTTCCACTTTCTTACTTCGCTTTCAACGCTGATATTTTTCTTGCAGATCATTTATGTTTAACTGTTTAAGTCATATTTAATGGAAATATAAACACAGAAATATATTTAAAACAATTTATTATCTTTGGTCCTACTTATAAGAAACAAGTTATAGTGTATTTTATATTGTAACTTTTTTCTTATAAACAACAGCAGATATAGTTCTAAATAGAGACGAGTCAAATACCTATCCAAACCAAATAGGCAAGATACAGCGAATGTTAATAAGCATTAGGAAAGACGTACAAAATTCTGAATTAATAGTTACTTTTTTTCTTTTCAATTCCAATGCAACAAGATAAAGCATTAGGAAAGACTAACAAATTATGATTGATAGTTTTTTTGTCTACACTAAATCGATAGAGTTATTGTTCTTTAAGTTATCTCCCTCAATTGCTCAGAAAATTAGCATAGACAAAAAAAAACTACCAATAAGAATTTCGTACTTTCTTTCCCAATGCTTATTACTCTATCCTGTTGGAAACGAAAAAAAAAAGAGTCCAATCGGTAAAAAAAAACACATAACAAAATTATCATATTCAATAAAAAAATGTTAATAAGCACAAAAAGTAGAATGGAATCACCAATTAATATTGTTTCAAATGCAGACTCTTAATTTGCACGCAATTCCTGCAAATCACTTCTCATTTTTCAACTTTCAAAAACCTGATAACAAAATTATAAGATTCGACGACTTCATTCAATTACAACACAAAATCATTCAATTAAGATGCTATGTATAAGAACCAAGAACACTGAGTAATTACTTTTTTCAATTCACATTTATAACATTTTGTGAAACACAAATTACTAATTGACTTGTAATTCTTGCCATACAAGAAAAATCTTGCAATTCGCCTTTGTTTTTGCTGTTGGAAGCAAGGACGGATTTATAGGAGGCTAGCAGGGGCTTTAGCCTCCCTCCCCTCAAAACTTTTAATAAATACACTTTAATAAATATATAATAATTAATAATATATTAAAAATATTATATATACTAATTAATAAATATAATAATATATGTTGTATCTTGATAACTTATTAATTATGAGTTTGAATTTAAAAATATTTTTTTTACATATATAAAAGTAAGACAGCTTACAATTCTCTTATTTGTGTTGTTATTGTTTGCATGATTTTTATGAAGTTTATCAGTAGTTGATTTTTTCATAAGCAGTGTTTTGCTTGTGTTCTTCATGTTGCAATGTCACCTGATCTATTGTGTGTGTCAACATCCCTATCTGGTCTGTTGTTGTCTGAGATACTTAATGAGGTGTCATAAATTTGTACCGAGTTGCAGCTTTCTTGCGTTGTGCAACAAATACGAAGCAATTTACTTAAATCAAATAGGGTCAATAGAAATCAGGTCAAACCACTTGTTGTAAACAAAAAATATCCTTATAAGTAGTAATAAAATTTAATGAACAAATAAATAAGATAATAGACAAAGACCGCACAATAAAGTCATCACATGAAATTATAGTTCCTAAATTGATTTTTTCTTTGAAGGCAAGTAATCTTCAAGATCAGCTGACATAAATATCATCTACATCAAACAAAGATTGGAATAAAAACATGTTAATTCAGTTCATGGTTGAAGTTCACCTCGCCAAAAATTAAGGCTCCACATAACCACTACAAATTTATACAATTTATGAACCCAAAGAGCCTTTTCTCATAGCTATTAGGGAATACAACCAATTTTTTTTGCCAATACATTGTTGCAAGGTAAGCTGACTTGCAAGGCTCCTTAACATAACTAATAGACCCATAATGAAATAGTGGCATGCAAAGAATGTCTTTTTGCAATACATCCAGACTTTATCGGGCCTTGTTCAATCATCAATGTTACATTAGATTTTATTTGATCTTGGTAAATTCTCAATGTTATTTTCTTATGTTTTATTCGACTTTGGTCAATCATTAGTGTCATCCTTGATCCAATGCTTAATCATTAGTACTACGCTTGAGCTTTATTAGGTCATAATCAGTCATTAATGTTACACTAGAACCTTATTGGATCTTGATCAATCATTAATACTACACCTAAGCCTTATTGAACTTTGGTCAATCATTAATATTTACACCTAGACTTTATTGAGTCTTGATTAATCATTAATATTGTATTGAGCCTTATTGAGCATTGATCAATCATACGTGTTACACTTGGTCCAAGTGGGCCTTGGTCAATTATATTTGGGTCTTATTAAATCTTAATTAATTATTAGTATTAACTATAAACTTTATTAGGTCATAATCAATTATTAGTCTACATTTGGATTTTAATAAACTGGAATACCATTCTCATCCCTAGAACTAGGAGTGATATATATTTCATGATGAATTCAGTGATATGTAGATCCATATTTTTAAATTTTTTCAAGTGGGAGTAGAAAAATATATTAATATTTCTCAAACAAAAACTAATATAAGCTTTATTAAGATGCATGGTATTAGCTTTGGAAACAATAAATAAAAATTCAAAGGATAAAGAAAATAAAAATTAATTAGTACATATATTTGTCAATTTATTTTCTCTTCTATATTTACAACTTTTTGCAGTTATTTTCTTAAAAAAAAATAACTTATGGGAGAAATAAACTTTAATATTCAAGTAAAAATATTTAATATATTGAAAAAATAAAAAACGTGAATCAAGGGAGGGTTTAAATTCATGTATGTATATATATATATATATTAAATAATTTATATAATGGGTAATTTTTTATTAGCAACTTAATGTGTTTAACAACATAATAGGTAATTTTTCATTAGCTTATGTGGTTAACAACATTTAATTAATGGATCTAATTACAGTCAAATAAGTATAAATGATTCAATTAGTCTCAAAACAACCACTAGGATTACTTTAATGTCATTTCAGAATTTAAATTTTCACATGCGAGACACAGAGGGACTGGCACTTTTGAGTATATATGAAAGCAGTTTAGCTAAATTGGTGCAGTTAAAAGATGGTTGTTGCGATCTTTCTACCTAGCTATCTCTAACGTTTTACCCGACAAAGAATGGTGGAAGTCCCTTATCTTCAAAAACCAAATACAACCTCCCATTTTCTCTAGCTACTACTTTTTTGCTTTGGTCAATCCTAGCTAGCTACCTCAAAAGAATCCAAATCTCAAACCCTTTTATTGTTTGTACTCTCCCTTTCTCTCTCTTCCTCACGTGTATTAAGGATCACAATGTCTTGTTTAAGAAAAAAGAGTCGATCTCTTATAACACAAGATCATATCTCTTTTTCAAACACACTTGCGTAATTAAGCACCATTTTGGATGCTTTTCTTAGCAGATCATCTAAGAATGCGACCAAAAGAATCAAGCTTATAAATTAGTAGTTCTAATTTTATATTGGGAAATTGATGTCGAGCTCGTAGCTACTTCAAATTGGCGTATGAGTTGGGTGAGTCCAAAATAGACTCTCTCAAGGACCAGAAAATTTATGGGAGCTAGTTTGCGGCTGAACCATCTTTTCATCAATTACTCATCTTTTTGACAAAAAATTCTCATCCTAATAATTCTCTGTTTTATTTATCACTTATCAGCCAATAAGATTTTTATTAACAACGGGTGCAAGAAGCACCTTTCAATTACAAAAGCAGGAGCAACTAAAAAAGTCACCCAAGACAACGTTTCCACGGTTATTAATTATTTTTATTCCATGTGAATAACAATAACCTATAACCATGATACACCTTTTCCAACACAAAAAACCAACATCCTGCACAAAACCTAATAACTCTATGTTACCCACTCTTAAATTTAGAAGCTTTTTTTTTTCTATCTTTTATTTTTCTTTCTTTTTCCCTCTCTAGAATTGTTTATAGGTTATAGGAATGATAGATGCAGTTTTTATTATTCCTTACACGAGGGGTCAATTAATAATCATATTAGTAAAAGTTGCAACGATTGTGAAAATCCTTTACAGATGGCGCGGTACTACCTTAATTTTGCTTGACAATAATTATAAATGATTCTCAGTATCATCTTTTCCGTTTCGTGAATACTGTTGACTTGGTTAATGTGAATTGTGAAATACAATTTACTAAAACATTTTATTAAGAGTGCCAAAATACAATAACATGAATAATTATAAAGCCTTTTGAACTTCTGTAAACACCGCGCGTACTCAGTCCTCTTTGGTCTCACATTTGGCTCGCGTCTGTATACTAATTGTAAATAGCTTCAACTTGAGTATAGCCTTTTGCGACTAAACTAGATTTATATTTCTCAATAAAATTATCGGCTCAATATTTGATCTTGTAGACCCATTTAGAATCGAAGATTTTCCTTCATAGAAATAGCACAAAGATCAAGTGTGGTTTGATTCAAAGGCTTGAATTTTTTTAGCCATGACATCACGCCATTCAATTGATTTAATGACTTGAGAAAAAGATTTTGGTTCTTAATTTTCAATGATATTGGTGAGAAAGGCTGGATGAGAGACACTTAAGGGATGTATTTGATTAGGATTTCAAATGATTTTGAAAAAAAAATCTTATAAAAAAGTATTGTAATATTCAATAAGAATTTTTAAATAGTATATATAAATTTTGTGATATTCAAGTAAGACTTTTAAGATTTTTTAACAAAGGTAACAAAATCAAGTGGTATTCAATTAAGATTTTTTATAACTTATAAAAAGTCTTTTAGTATTGAAAAATATACAAATTTTGATAGATTTCATCATATTAGTTTTTTAGTATAAAATATCTATCAAACAATCTCACCCAAACCTTTGAGATTTTGTCAGACTTTCTTTATTTTTCTATTGGTTATTAAACTTTCTTTTCTCTCATCACACATATCTTTTTCTCTTTAATATTCTTCAAGATGCATGTGTCATACATATTTTTGTTTTGAAATAAAAATGTCAAATATACTCCTTCCCTATGCACTTTTCCCTTTGTTTTTTTTTAAATTAAATCAATGTTTGTCTTATGTGTTAAGACTAATAATGTTTTTCTTATACTTACTATGTTCATCAACTGTTCGACACAATATTTTTGTGACTATCATCCTTAATTTTGTCGTCCACATAATTCAATAGTCATTCTACCAATTTTTCACCTTTACTACTCCCTTTTATTATATGCTTATTATTGGATTCCGTTTAAACATGTCATTAGATTTATCATGAAATAATTATAGTAATTAAAAAATTCAGAAAATCAACTTATAATTTTAAATCTATTGTTTAAATTCAAAAGTAAAAGTGAAAAGAAGTTGAAATGTTAGTATAGGAGGACATATAAATAGAATCAATATAACTATTAAAAGATTGAAAAAAACTATATTGATTTTACTTTTTACTAACCAAACTTCATCATTTCTTATTATTTTTTGACTAACTCTTATAATTTTAAATGTTTTTAAAAACCACATTGTCTTTTCAAATCTTATAAATAAAGTCTTTTCAAATCCTTTAACTTCTTATGGTATAAATCCATTAAAATCCAAACTATCATAAAAGTCTTGTAAAGAAACCTGACAAGTCATAATATTTCTATATAATCTTTAAAATTCATAAGACTTTTTATGCTAAAATAGTATTTTAAAATCCTAATCCAATACACCCCCTTAGATTTGATAGGAAAAAGTGGTTTGCCAATGTAAAATTTGTTGAGGATGAAACATGATTACAAATGAAATCCTTGAGATTACTTGGTTGACACGAACCCCTGAGGACCATTAGATGTAGAAGTCATCTCTAGAGGTGAACTATGATTTGGAGGCACATTTGAAGTAGTAGATGGAACACTGACTAAAGTGTCGTGTTGCTGATCTCATGTGGGAATGATCACACTTGTGCCACTCGAGTTATCATTCAAATAAGGTGAAATCTGATTATTGATAGGATTCATATTGTTAAAAGGTTCATCATCATTGATTGGATTGTTTCAATTGATAGATTTTAGGAGCATTTGAATGAGAAAAACAATCCTTTAAATTTGTTCATATTTGTGATGCAGCTTCGGAGTTGGGAGGGACTCATCAACAAAACCAAGTTTGTTTTTTGCACAAAGTGCCATTATGACAACAAGATTCCATGAACCATAATTGTCCCCTGTCAACAAGGGTGTAACAAGAATAGTTGAAGAGCTATCTGAGTGATGAATTGTATAGAATTTGTATCCATGGGTGTGATTGAATTGGGAGAAAGGAATGTGGAAGCCATGGTGGAAAAATCTAAGATTCTCTAATATCATGTAAAAATAAAGCAAGGGAGAAGAATTGATTAGTGAACTTTATTGTCTATTCATTGATTTGTTATGTATATAGACTGATTTACAAGATTCAAAAAGCTGAAAACTAGCTTATCTAAGTTTATGTGCTAATCTATCCATAAAGAAGTTACAAAATTTAAAAATTAATAATAATCTTGAAAACTAACAAATCTGTAAAATTCAAAAACTAACAGTGATCTTAAAAATTAACAAATTTGTAAAATTAAAAAACTAACAAGTTTATCTATAATTCTAAATTCAAATAATAGATCTGTATATCCAAATCTAAAAAATTACTAACAATTCAAATTTAAAACTTTAACTACTTAATATGTTTTCAACACTAATTATGTATTTGTAACAGTTTTTTGTTAACTATTGCCTAAAAATATTGGTTGAATAATTAAAAGTGATTTTTTAGTAGTAGTATAACGAAAAAATCATTTACTAATGGAAAAATGTTAGTGCTAAGATTTATAACCTCTATCCAATACTAATATTTAATGTAATAATATATGCATTGGATTTCTGTACACTGAAGAATTATTTATTATAATAATATTATACTGTTAATTAATATAAACTGGTCACAATATATATATATATATATAGATCATTAATTTAAATTTTGTTATTATTCAACTTTTAATATTTTCTATCAGTATTTCCTAGGAGGGCGTTGCTTTCACGAGTAGATTTTTTGGTCGAGGAATATAGGAGGTGAAAAAATAATCTTGCATTTCCTACAAATTAATAAATTAATTAATCTCAAGTATATTTTTTATGTGGATAATTAAACAATAATTCCACCTTCAACCAATATTTAATTCCGGTGGAGGAGGTAAATAATATTTATTTTCATGGGACAAAAATTTCCTTTTTGAATAAAAACACACATATATTCTCTTCCTATCCACTATCACACTCTCATCTTAATAATTCATTCATTTACAATCTTTAATTTTTTTTATTCTCAAAATTTTCTTTATATTTCAATTTTTATTAACCAGTAATCTCATGAATTTTATCCACAATAATTTTTCATTTTCCCTCCAATTATTTCTTGTTCACTTATGATGTGATGGGAATAAATATATTTATATTTTGGGTCATAATATATCTATATTTTGGATCATATTTTAATAAATAGTAAATGATAATAAAAGAGGTTTTTTCATGGAAATATGAGATATATAACTTTTTAAATATAATTTGTTTGTCATTTGTTGGTTTTATAATAAAGTTATGTTGTATTATGAAAAAAAAATCTTTAACTTAATAAGAATATTTAAATAATTATAATATATATTTCAAGAAAAAATAATTTAACCAAACATATACCTAAATTATTTTCTGAAATATACAACATATATTTAACTAATTTTGTAATTAATCAAACACATTTTTTTACTAAATATCCAAAAAAAACATTATCATATTTTATTCCCAAAAATAATACTTTCGGAATTAAAAAAATTATCCCTAAAACAAACTCTGATTTAATGTCATATCATATAATAATAAAAAACTGATGAAAAGAATATCGTGATAATAATACTAATCAATGGTCTAACTATCCATGTATGACTTTCTTTTAATAGTAAAAGTAACATTTAATGCTATAATAATACTCTGATTTCGAATAAAAAATTTATTTTAATTATTTAATCAATGCATTGGGAATAATGAATATTAGCAAAACAGTTTTTATGTATATATATTATTTAAGAGAAAAAACCTATCGGTACATTAAATTTTACTATTACGAGTAAATAATTATTAAACTCTTTTTTTAATCCTTTGCATTAATTTAATTTGATACGAAATTTAATATTTTTAATTATTTTAAAATAAATATTTAATAATTTTTTATATGGTAATTAATTTACTTTTAAACATTTATAGTTTTCATTTTCTTAGCTGCTAGCTACTATAGGGAAGAAATTCACAAAACATCTAAGTCTAGCTTAAATTGACAATCCATACACAGGAAATTACTATCAAATTAGTGTGAAAAGATTATTTCATCTACATTGTCATATGTCATTACTAGTGTCCTTGATATAGGATTACCTTTGGGTAATGAAGCGGATTAAATTTTCTCCACTGAAAAGGTATGCAAAAGCTTCAACATGATATATAACATCTGTTCTGCTGTTATGAGAAAAAAATTCAGATGCTTCATCACTCTAGTCTCTAGGTAACCATAATGTGTTATATTAATATATTAATAAACCACAAAGCAAATTCTTCCTGCAAGTGCTCGGTAGCAAACCGCTCCCTATTTTCATCCCTCAGTAATTGTCGAGAATTTTTTGTTACTGAGCACAAGCGCAAGCATGCACTGAAATCTGCTACACTTTTACTACTAGTCTTTAAGAAAGCTATATATATGTTACATATGATGGTGATGATGATGATGATGATCATGCATGAGCAACATCATCTTCATCATCAGAACCTGTAACACATTCCTTCTCATCCTCGACGAAGCCTTCAAGAGAAGGATGTGGAGAGTGACCTTTTCCAAAGGATCTAATATGATCTTTAAGGGACCTTTTGTGCTTAAAATCTGAACCACAAGTGCAGTACCACAACTTTCCACAGTTCTTCTCGTGAGTCCTCCAATCCCCTTTAACTGCAAAGGATTTCGAACACTTTCGGCACATAAATGGTTTTGCACCGTGCTTTCTTTTGTAGTGGGTTTGGAGGGTTCTGAAATCCTTCAAGGGCTTTGCTCTTGGGTGATTGATGTTGTTCTTGCAACCCTGGGCACAACAGTAACATGGTAGCCTTAGCATTGCCGCTGGTTGTGTTCCTTTAAGTGACTCTGGTCCTTTCCTAAATTCGGATCCGTGCCCCCACATATGCATCTGCAAATTGTTATAATATCTTTATGACATGCTATTAGATTTTTCAACTTACAAGATAGAATAATGCTCAATTACATGTTTTGGAAACTAGTTGAGACTATGGTAAACCTGAATTTTGTAGTAATTTCACAATTTTTGAATGGAAGTTAGAAGAAAAAATCTTATTCTGGTCAATTTTTTTGATAGAATTTAATTATCTATAAAATATATACTAATAATATGTTGACTTAAAAAAAGATTTCTCAATATTTGAGGTGTACGTATGGGTGAAAAGAAGTGAGAGAAAAATAATAGATACATCCGTAACATGTAATCGAGATGAAAGTAGAATAATGAAAGAGAAAGTGAATATGATTAAAGAAAAAAGAGAAAGTGAATATATGATAAATATTTCGCAAAGATTGGAGTACGTTTTTTGTCTTAGAATTCTTTATTGTAATATATATCAAGTGTACTGGAGACTGAAATTGGCATATCTTGTACTCATTTAAAATTTTGAGTTTTTACATCATCAATAAATTTTTTTTCTAATATAAAAAGATCCAAACAAATTTCATTCAAAGAGTACAAGACTACTCTAACCGGCCCATATACATAAGCTTGTTTAACGCGATCATTTGTAAATGATCCCAAACTTGCTTCAAATTAATCCTTAATCGATCAAGCCTGCTTATATTCTTTCTTACCTCTTTGATTAAAAACTAACATGTAAATATAAAAAAAAAACTTAAAATCAAAAAAGAAAATATTAATACTTTCTAATCACATATGTTGCTTTTTAATTTGAAACACAAAAAACGGAGGGCAAATGATTTCCATCCACTTATAACCAACCAATGTTGGCCTTTATTCAGACCAGCAGTGGCCATTGTCTTTAATTAATTTTTATAATTAAAGGAATAAAAAGGAAACGAGATAAAGTGATTTTTAGTAATCTAATTAATAGCTATATATAATGCCTCTTAAGTTCGAGATGGGAGATTTGTGTGCCTTCTCTCTCATAAATGATGATATTGATTTTTTCTTTTCTTTTCTTTTTAACAAAGGCGCTATTTATATACAGAAGAATTTGCTAAGGTAAAGCTTGTGCTATACTGCATGCATGCCTCAAACACCGACGATTAGTTCCTATGGTAATTGTATTATGATGAGTTTTCAACCCAAAAGGACCAACACACATGGAAAGAAAAAAAGAAGAAAAAAAAAAAAGAAAAGCATGAAGATATGGAAGTGCAATTTCCCTATGAAAGCCTATTATGGTATAAAAGGAGGCTTTTGCTAAAAGTTGAAGGGGGTGGTGATAGCGGGGCAACAGGCCATAGCTCAAATTTCTTAAAAGTGAAAAAGAAAGCAAAAGAAAAAGACAGTCAATAAGAGTCATGTTTATATAGCCATTAAAGTTCATATCTTTTCTTCTTGATGATTATCTTCTTCAACATCATCATGTAAACACCTAGTTCAGGTTGGCTGGGATAAAGAGGGAATTCAAATTCTCAGTAGATCGATCGATGCGCACTAGGAATCAGTGCAAATTCCCTTAATTTAATTTGGACTTAGATATATATATATATATATTAGTCATCTCAGTTACAAAATATATATAGATTAGAGGGTTATCCTATCAAATTCATAACAAGAATTCAGATTTCATGATTTGGTATAAAGTAAAAAAAGAATTGAAATGAAGTGACAATATATGAAAGAAACACGTACACTTAACTACTCATTTATACATACCAATTATGAACTAGATATCGTACTATATAGTTGCGTGAATTATATGATATAAGTACTAATTGATAACAATGAAATTAATGTTTTGAAAACCTTCCCCAGAATGTTTATTCCAGTGATTGTGAAGAAAATTAAAGTGATATGTACGCAACGTTTAGTTTTTGTTATTATATTGTAAATCTGAAACTGTAAAACGTTTCATAGGAGCTATACTCACAAATAAAAAGACTAAGATTATTTCATTAATTTCCAAACTTACTGTTAAACTGGTGTTAGATTCTATTTTGTTAATAGTACTTATATAGCGATGAAATTGAAGTGAAAGCTATCTGCAGATAGGTTATGCTTATATTTGAAAAACATGCACAATTGTCTTTTCAAACAATAATGAGATGCTTAATTCTCAGTTCCCACTGGAATAGTTGGTAGTTGAAAATAAGTATCTGTGTCTAGTAAAAATAAGTTAACTAATTAATTTATGAGCAAACAGTTAATTAATAGAAAATCTTTTGGTTTGTTTTTTGCACTGGAAGTTGAGAATTACCAATTGCTAACCTGCATATTGTTATATCTATTGAAGGTCTTGCTGCATATGGAGCAAGCAAACTGCATCGGTCCAACAAGGATCTGTGCAGGAGTTGGAATCCAAAATCTTCTCTCCTGGTTGAAAGAACAATTGCCCTGGAAGGTTTTCTTCAAGGGTTCTTCTTCTTCCTTAACATGGAAAACCTTATTTTCATCAGCATCATAATCATCATCAGGTTTATGGCCTCTTGTGTTAGGCAATCCAATGTGCAAAGCCACCGTCACCTGTTCCACCTTCTTCTCTTCTTTTACTTCTAAACCTTCCTTTTGCACTCCAGTATGTTGATCTTCCTTGAAGGGAAAAAACTGGATCGTTTGATCTTGTGCAAGTTGCTCATGCTGAATCAAGGAATAAGAAGGAGGTGAAGATGAAATTGAACTAGTTTGAGAGGAAGATGATGATGGTTTGAGCCACTCAATAAAAGTTGGGGTTTGAAGACATAGATTCTTGTTTTCTACATTATTGCACTCCCTAAAACTCATGTTCTTTTACAGAGAGTCCCCGGATTTGTGAAATTCTCTGGCCTATTAACCAGACTTAATGAGAGAAAAGCCTGCTCTTATTGATTAATGAATGAAATCAAGCTTTCTTTTCTTTTGCCTTTGAGGAGTTGTTTTCCCCTCCTTTTTTACCCTTAACTTTTTCTCTTTCTCCTCTGTTGGCCTTTGTTTGGTTTTTTTGGTGAAAGAAAAAGGGAGACTAATTGGAATGGTGGGGATGGAAAATGACATGAAAAACAGGAATCGCCAATTTTGTAGAAAAGAATCCTAGAACAGTCCTATGAACTCTCTGAGCTAAAACTACAACTTTGTAATTGGTATATATATATGTGTGTGTGTGTGAAGCGAATTAATGAGTTGATCCTTTTATATTCTCTTTCTAACATATAATGGAATTAGACCCACATGCCCACATTTTCTCACACATTGACCTTAAACAAATGATTTCAAATAAGAGAATAAAAACATACATAGACGCGTTAAGTCAATATACCTAAACGGAGAAAAAGAATAAGAAATGACGAACCAATTACAAGTAACGACGACCTAGACAGTATATGTGCCATGTAAACCAACAAACAACAACAATATATGTGCCATGTTGGTTAAGATTCATACATCAATAATTAAAAAGGGAATAATTCAGGCTTAATTGTTGGTATTGGTGATGGCTGCTGCAATTACGTGTATATGCTAAATAACTATGAAGAAAATTTATTCAAAAAAAAAAAAACTGAGGAAGATATTTCATCCAAACAATTTCTTATTAATTATATTTATCTCATCATTCTTAATTTATTCAAGAACATGAAGGATAAAAATGCCCGGTCAGGAAGCTTATTTTCAAAGCTTCAACTATTCAAGAGATATAAATTCCTCTTAAAAAACTCAACTGTTGTTGATTATAAATTTGAAATAGAGAACTATAATCTTGACAAGTATTATCTTCATTATCGGAAGTTCGAATCATAAACTTCATCTGATCTCCACTTTCAATTCAAAAAATAATCTCGTAAATATTATAATGATCGATAAATAAATAAAATCTTTAAATCCCAGTGTTATTTTTTAATGAAAAAAATGTGTATACAAGAAACTAGGACACTACAATTGCTTTATAACATGCTTTAACACCGCAGTCAAAAAACACTTGCATGGTTTGATCACACATGATTATTGTGAGCTGTTTGTCCAAAATATAATTAAGACTACCCATTCATCCCGAGATTCTCTAACTTATTTAGGCTTGAAGTTAATTTTCAGTAATTAAGTTCAATTTCTTTTTTAAAAAAAAATCAGATTCAGTGTGTTTTAAGAATTAGTTTAAGTTACATTTTGAATCATTCAACTGTTGGTTCAATATCAAAACCCTTGAATTTTTAAAAGTACAATAAAAACTCTCGATAAATATACCCTTATATTTAATACTTAAGCTTGTGTTAAACGAATCTTATCCGAAAAAGTAGATATTACAAGCAGATCTTTCTTAGACAAATGCTCACATTAGCTATTTAAGAATTAATCGTACGTATAAAGTATATAAAAGTGAGGCCATGTCACTGCTGCCAAATTAATAAGCAGTACATGGGAATTTTGGACCTAAGCAGAACTCATCAGTACTGATCAGGTCTGTATAGCTTAATAGCCCTCACCGACAAGATATATACTGTCATCAGTTCTTTCTTAGACGACAAATGCTTTCACAGGCTTTCGTAGCAGTTACCATCATTCTTTGACTTTTACTTATTTACGATATATATATATATATATATATATATATATATATATATATATGACCACGGGCGCATGCATTGTCCTCTTTTTTCTTTTTCTTTTTAATTAGAAAGTGTGAGATTGATGGACTTAGGTTTTCCCCAGTTGAGATCAGACAATTACTCGAAGATTTAACCCTAAAATATAGTTCATTCTTTAAAGGATTGTCAGCTCAACGATTTTACGAATAACAGTATATAACAAATTCAACAACACACACACACACACACACATATATAAAGCGGTCACAACACCACTGAGATGTATGTGAGCATTCTAAGTCGTCGTAATTTATTATATTGTAACAGTATTTTTCAAGTGGTCTATCACCGCCACTCGCTTCTGTCGTGATTGACTATTTTCAACCGAAAATTTGACACCCTTTGGTCAATTCTTGTTCATAACGTACATATCTTCATGTTTGATAGTGAACATGTCCAAATCTATCTTGAAGTAGTACATTCACGTACCAAAGTATAGGTTACAACAATTTAATAAGTATATATGTATTATCGTAACTCTAGGTGGTAAATTCAATGAATCATTCACTGAATAATCCTTCAAATTGGGTATAATCAATCACAAGTATTAATTTGCATCAATCAAAATCTCGCTGGTTTGTCTTCTATATATGTATAATGTATGTTTGTATTATTGTCCCACGAGAGATGATTTCGATGTACATAATGTGTCCTTTGCTTAAGATCAATCGTTTGAAGCTGTTTTTATTAATTGACAATGCAACTGCTAGCCACTGATTAGCGGCCATAAATCAATTGGTGGTCATATCTAATTGTCCTATACACTCAAATGTTGAAAGAAATCTTCAGTTGCTAAGTTAATTAATGTGAGGATTTTGACAATTGAAAGGTACATAGTGTTCAATTTGTACACATGCTACTACTAGCCACGGTAGTAGGTTATCTTGAGACCCCTTTTTCTTTTTGGCTACATGTCCCATTGATACTCTCCCGTGACCATACTTTCTCATTCCCGTGCCACCTTAAAAAATTTAGTCAGTCTTTGGTGAAATTAAAAGTTACTTAATAATTAAGGTAAGGTTAAAATTGTTTATTAATTTTTTGAACTTTTTAAGTTTGATAATTAATTAAATTTTTTTAAAAAAAATGTTTTATATATTACTTAAATTTTATGTAGTGCATGTGCATGGCTCTAATTTTTATGATAAGTTGAAAAAATAAATGTCCAAATGAATATGTATACGTACTTAGTGTCCACCCAAACATGTTAAATACGTGTAAAAAAATCCGTTGGAGTCCATTTCTCAAAGTGTACATGTAGTTATGTGCTTGAATGTTTCTCAAGTTTATTATCTAGTCAACTATAATTATGACTATGTTTATTTCTTATCCCGTCTAGAATAATGTGATCAGGGTATTTTTTATATTGATATATGATTGTTTTAGCTTAATTTTTTTTGGGGAATCAACAAAATGGACATATATTAAACTCTAGTAGAGGTATAAGAGGCCTACAGCTCAAAAACAGAAAGTGTAGATACAGTTAGTTAGTAGTCCAGTTATATGTGCTATTTTGTGAGATACAACTCCAAAATATTACATAACCAGCTCCATCAAGCTCCACCAACAAAATAAATATCCCACAACTAACCAATATTTCAGCTTAGTTGGTAATATTACGTTTATGTCTCAGACATATACAATTGCGTTAAATATACTTAAAGAATTTTATCACACACACACACATGTATATATATATATATATATATATATATATATATATATATATTACTTTTATCCGGTTCAACTATGAATATCTCTTGTTAAAGATATTTGTGGAATTTGTAAATAAAATAAAAAAGAAGCAGAATTACTATAATTCACAAAACTAGATTTTTTAAATTTTTATTTTATTTTATTTTGATTCTTTGTTTAAGAAGAAGACAAAAAAATCAAAATAAACTGATTAACTATTAACTTAATTAGTTTATTTAGAGTTAAAACTTAAAACTGTACAACGGTATATAGTGGAGGACAAACTCCTGCACATAATGATATATTAAATCTTTGTCTTATTTCGTTATCTAAATAAAGACTATTGTGGCTCTTGCATAATATCTTGTAATAGTTAAAAATTATTACTTGAGAGCTAAATTGATATCGTCATTCTTTTAGAAATTAATTAGTATTTCTAAAAGTCTTTTAGAAATTAATCATAAATATTCAAAAAAAATACTAATTAATCATAAATTAATTAAGGATATATTAATCTCAGCGTCCGTTTCTACTATCCTTGGGTGTATGAAAGATAAGCAAGTTAATTAAATATTGAATCTCAATTCTCATCCATGCTTCATCTCCAAAGACTACCTTAGCCATCTCTTTCAGAAAAAAATATTCTTGCACAATATACAATATAATTAATAAGTGACTTTACAATAACTTAGTTTATGTTAAAAAAAAAAAAAAAACTTTTCCCGTAGCAAAGAGTGATAATAGGAGGAGATTTGATTGATGAAAGACAGCTAATGCAGGTATGCATGAACCGCACAGCAGTGTTATTTCGATTTCATTTACCTAACTCTTCCACTAAAGCATAATAACTTTTAACAGGCACACATATAAAATATATAATTAAAAAAATAAAAAGGTTATAGGCTTTTATTTTTTTTTACCGTTTATCAAATAATTTTTAAAAAAATTATCAACTTTTTTTTTTAAAAGAATGACAATTTATTTATACGTTCAACAAAACACATTAATAACTATATCATTATCACGAAAAATTTGTTTGAATTAAACTTATTAATAATGATTTATGTCATTGTTCTTTTTAATAAATTAGTTGTTAAAAAATCTAAAAAACTCTTCTTTTAATCGGTTTTTAACAACTAATTTTGATAAACCTTCCCCATCTATAATATTTATGCAGTAAAATATGTTTTGGATTCTTTTATTTTCAATTAAACTTGATTATAATCCAAAAACTTCAGTTTTGATTAATTTGGATTTCTCAACTTCATAAATAATAGTGATTTTGTCTCTCTTCACCATAAAAATTAATCATTTGTGATAAAAAAAAAACTAAAATCATTATTTTTCTAAAATTCAGAAGTTAAAAAACTAAAATATATTTTATTCTTATTCATTTCCTACTATATAATTGACTCACTGTCATGCTTTTTCTATATATTCTAAGAGACCCTGTGGACAGGCCTGTAAGTATAAACCTTCAAAGTTTCCACATACAGACCTATGAAAATGATGATTTTTGGTGACCAAGAGCAGTTCTTCGTGTTAGGAAACTGTAGGAGAAAGTCAAAAGGATTCCCGGCTTAGAAGTTATATGCATCAAGGTGGTTATGAAAAGACAAATTTGACGATTCGGTTCAAGGGGTATAACTGAGCTACAATGACCTTACTGACTTGATTTTTGTGAGTGATAATGTAGAACAATAATGTAGAACTTTTTTTTGTTGATAATGTAGAACTTGACCCAATAAGCTTGTTATCAATCTTGGTAATGTGTTGATCTACACCTTATTTTGTTTAGTAGTGACCAAATATTGGGATAGTGCCACAAGATTTTCTTTTAGTGTTTTTCTTTTCTGACCTATTTAATTACTTGGTCTTGTCATCTCACTTTTCAAAAAATTTAAGAAGAAAACAATTTGGTTTACGACGCTTTTTTTTTTAATCGGTAAGAATCCAATATATAAGTATGGGGAGATTTTTAATAACTTATGCATTATCCTCAATCAATTTAACTTGTTTTTAATACATTACAATTCAAATTGAGTAAATCTTATTCAATTGTCCGACTGCATAGTCATACACTCATACATACGTAATTTGTATTCATATACACGATTCATAGTCTTTGTTGGGCGGAAATTATTGAATTCCAAATAATTGAATTGTGTGTCTATCAATCTATATACATATTCTAGTGATCCAAGAATGAACCTTCCGAAAAAAAGAAGCACTTTTGCCGCATGAGTAGCTGTCTCTTTCTTGTTAAACTCCTTCAGTTTAAAGAATGTTTAGCAAAACCAGATGATATAAAGACCAACCGATCTCAATTGGTTGATTCAAAAAAGTTGTGCGTAATTGAAGGACTCGGTCTTGGTGGAGCTGATGGACGGAGACGGAAGAGACAAACTAATGTTTGTGTAGTATGGACTAATTAATATATATATATATATATATATATATATATAATAGCGATGATAAAAATTCAATATTGGTATGTTATAACTTCTTCCTGTAATGATTAAGTCCATGATCTATTTTCAATATACTCCATCAAAGTCCAAAACGAATGGGATTAAACAAATTCATGGAGTTAAAATTAGCTTGGTTTGGATTGACTAATTCAAACTACCCCTAAAGTACTGTCATAAGTGCATCCCCGTGTTGAATCTGTAAAAAGCGAGTTCAATTTCCGTAGTCCTTTTCTTTCTTTTCTTCTATATCTTGGGCTGGAGGAAGAAAATCAGAGTCTTACCCCGAATTTAATTCATAATTTTACAAGATTTTTTAAATGTGTGATATTATAAAAAAGGTCATTCTATATACCAATATGTCATTAGCAATGCACTCTAGCTAGGGAGAGCAAAAATGAAAGTTGTAAACAAATAGTACTAGCTAGCACAACTATTAACTATATATGTCTTAATACAACTAAATCAAGTATAAATGGATATAATTTCTAGTATCATACGTGATTACTTTAATCTGCAGTTTATTTTTAAGTACACTGAAAAAATATCATAATTTGTGCCTAAAGATGTGTTATTTGATTCCTAATCCTCACATATTATATAATTTACCGAATAGAATAACTTTTCCTTATATTATGTGAACCCAATCGCAAACTGTAACATTTTTTCATTTATCCTAGGATCATTTAATATTTCTAAAATTATGGGTGAAAGTTTAAGTTTTGGAAGTTAGTGGAAGTTAACGTCATAATTTCACGTCAAGGTGGGTAGGTCAGGGCGAAAATTAATTAATGTTCCTTCTAACACGAGGATTCTAGAATGCCAATAAATAAATATATCAAATGTTTTTATTAAAAATTACGGTGGAGTGGATTGACAATATTAACTACATGTTTAGTTAAACTTAAATTTGAAAAAAATAAAAAACTTTTAAAAAAATAAAAAATAAAAGTTAACAATTATTTTAATATAAATTAAACTAAACATCTACGTTACTTAAATATTTTTAAATTGATTATTGGCATTTACATATAGGCTATAACAAATTTTAAATTACAAAACAAAAGATGAAACTTAATTATATTCAATTATCGATTCTCTCATATCAACGCAAATTAAGTCTAACGAAATGAACTAATCTCCAGTAATAAGGTGAACTAAAATTTAAATTTTTATTAAAAAAATAAAAAACATTTAGATTTAATATTTGATCATTTCTCAAACATAATTATTTTCAAATGAGAATATCTGCGTGAATCCAAACAAACAACCGATCATCTCAATCAAAGCTAGAAGTTTCTCCACACAATTAGTGGATAGTGGATAACCATTTGACCTTGACCTCTTCTTTTCATCGTAACATGTAGTTTGAGATGAATAATTTTCAACTGAGAAGACCCAAACCATTGGAGCCTTAAGGGTTCAATTGGGTCGTCTAGGCTATTTGATAGGAACTCCGCTGAATATGGTTTCCACATTCTAGTCCCTTTTCCAACGAGGCCCAAGACTTGCAAATTCATCATCATTTGTAAGAATCCGTCAAACAAAAGCCAACTTGGGAATAAAAAAACAGAAGTGCTTTCAATTCTCCAGTATTTTGTGATCTAGTCCTTTAAATTATATTTAGATAGAGAAACTTAAAATTTAGAGAATTAAAAATATTGGAAAATTAAATTGTATCAGCTCAATTCCTTTCATTTATATCTTTACTTGTTTGAATATTTATTTTAGAAATTATATTCGTAAAGACATTATTAGCATTTTCATCTCAACCATTGTATTATATTCCAAGCTATCAATTTCTTATTCAATTGTAGAAGTAAAGCAAGGTCATAGATAAAAAGAAATTCCTATGAGAAATTTCATTCAATAAGCCCGTAGAAAATTTCCATGAACAAGGTAGTCCTTGCCATGGAATTCTATCTAGCTCATTAGTCATTAGAAAAGTTAAGTTTCATGCTTTTTTTTTTTTTTTTTGCCAGAATAGAGACAAGAAAAAGAAGGTAGAACTATGTGGATAAGTGATGACGTTGCAATGAAGCTCAAATGTATTAGCAACATTAAAAATTTTCCATTGAATTAAACAACAAAAATCAATAGCATTGTTTCATTGAATGAGAAAAGGGAAGATAGATAAGTTATCTAGGTGAATAATCCATGAACAACGTAATTATGAATGAGATCTATGGGGAGATTAGAGTTATCGTAGATGAGAGTGAAGGATCTATCCTGTTAATTAGAATTCTAAAGTCTCTGTTTTTACCTTAAAATTCTTAATTAAAATTTCTTTAGAATTTGCAAAATATTGTGTTAAATATCCAAACAAAACATTTTATATTAAATAATTCTAAATTCTTAAAACATGCATTTCCTCTATAAAGTCATTTATACAAACAAACTTAGATTCAAAGGAGCGTATACATTTTCAAGTGAAGTATTGATTTAATTAATGTGTATTATGAATCTTATAAAGTTCTGTTCTCGTTGTTCGAACAAAATTCACAGTTTGGAGTGGAGGCTTATTTGATAATCAAGTGCTACTAACGTGGGCTGGACTAACACTATGCTGAAAATGGGCTTTAATAGTAGTTTAAAGTTACACACATGCAAAACAACAAATTTAGAGAGTTAACAGAGAAATTCAGGGAGCTATATAGCAAATTTATCCATAGTGTCCATTTTAATTGTTTCTCTGGCACTACGATATCCGATAAGACGGATTCTGGTATGGAAACGTGGATAATTTGGAAAACGAACAACAAATCTACTTTTCAGAGTGGAGGCTAAAAAAGAAATGACACAGGACTGGAGCAATATAAAAACTAGGCGAGTAATTTGTGCGGAAGAAAAGAGTCCCTAGATTACATAGAAGGAAGCATCATATTGTTGCTGGTTTAGCGTATCCTTCTAGGTTCTTTGTCTCGTCATATTCAACGTTGCCCACAGGAAATACATGTATTCATTGTAACTACTATAAAGTTTCTGACAGAGCAATGATCAACTGTACCCTACCACTCAATGATGTATTGATGGCCCTGAGATAAGCCATAAAAGAATGTACAGTACAGGGGCTAGCAAAAAAGCTTGAGCTAAATTAAGACCATTTTTATAGTTTTATTTATTTAATATCCCTCCCTCCCCCCAATCATAAAAAAAAATTATATACCAATCTATCCTACGTACTCCACATGTTATTTCCCTAATGCATGGTTTGATTTAGGGGGAAAATGAAAGAATAAAGAAAAAAGAAAAAGAATAGAAAGTGAAATGATTTTTAAGATGTTTGATAAAAGAGAAAATAAAAGGAAAGAAATGTAAAATTTTTCTGTTTTCTTATTTGATTATGTAGAAAGTATAAGAAATTTAAAAACGTGTACAAACAATGACATAATTATTCCTAGTAAAAAAAATAAAAGTGTGTAAAAGTAAGGATAATTTGGTATTTAATTTTTTTATAAATAACAATAATGTAATTTTTCTAATAAAATATAATTAATCAATTCATTTAATATTTTTTCATTATTTTTGTTCATTAAGCTTAATTAAAAAGATAATAATATTCACATTTGTAATTTAAAATGTTTAATAGTTTTTTCATTATTTTTTGAGGATTTAATATTTTAATTTTGTATTTAAGTAATTTATTTTTTAAGAAATTATATTATTATTTTTAAATTAAAATAAGAGAGATTTAATATCAAATAAAAAGTTAAATTCGCACAATGGTATACTTTGAGAGATCAAATGTGCAATTAACAAATACAACAATAATACATTTAAAATATTTTTTATTCTATATGATAAATAAGTTAACTGACTTAATTAGTGAATTTAATGGTAATAGAGTAGGAAAAGGGTAAGATTTAATCTGACCTTAGAACATTTTTATCATTTATTATTTTAAGTGTACTTTGCCCATCAATTTTCAAAATTTCAAGCATTTTTTATCTCTTAAAATAATAAAATGATAACGTCAATATTAGAGTGTCACGTTAACCGTTAACATTATCATATCATTAGTCAACTAAAGATAATGAATGTTAACCTAATTGAAGAACAAAATTCATCAAATTTTAAAACTACAAGGCTACATGCCCCTGTCTGAGAAAAAAATATTGTAACAAAATTTGCAAAATCATAAAAGTACGTAAAAGCAAGAGGACAAAATATGTAATTAAGCCTAATATTTCATCATAATGTACAACCGTATAAAGATGTCTAGCACTGTGGCATGTGCGTATATAGTTGCACACTCGAACAGGTTCTTCTTGCTTGATTCTGATGCAACCGGTACTGCTTCCTGCAGATCGTAGTCCTATTCTAACGGAAAAACCGAAAATACGAACTTTGACAACGTCCATGGAAGTTCAGTACATTTGAGATCATTCAATAGGGGTTGAGCCCAAAGTACATATGAATGACGAAAACCAAAACTGGCATTGTTTTTTCTTTTTCTTTTTTGGGACGGTTTGCATGGGAGTGTTTATGTAAGGACACTGTTAACAGTGTTAATATGATCGATATATATATATATATATATATATATATATATATATTATAATCATGTTAACAGTTTCAATTACATTATTCTTTTTTTTTAGATGGATATTAACGAGTTTATATTATTTATACAACAACTTTCTATGACACTTTTTACAATAATTTTTTCTCTCTTACTCTCTCCATCACATATTTCTCTTTATGTCTTTGCATGTTGTAGACATTTTATATATAAAAAATGTTATTAATAGAATTTCTCAAATAGATATAAAGGCTTTCTCGTTAAGGAAATATGCCATTTTCCGATTCACATGATCGATTGTTAAGAAGTAATTTCTTACTTCTAACAAGAAAGGGATGTGTTATGTTTCCATTCTAGTTTAACCTTGCATATACCTATATTATATTTGTTGAATACAGTTTTCCATTCTAATAATTTCATAAAGTGAAATGGAAAATAAAATGTTATAACTTGTTATAGGTAGCTGAGCAAAAAAAAAAAAACAAAAAAACAAAAAAAAACTTGTTATAGGTGCCTAAGTAAGCTTTTTAGGGAGTCAGAAATTCAGAATGACACCTAGCTACGCACGCCTAAATTCTTTTATCTATCGGTTCATGTTGCATTATACAGTGAACATGAACTTCAGAATCTTCAGCTCTTAAAAGAGTGGGATTCATAAATTATGGAGTTCCACCTTTGAGAAAGACAACGAGTCAATTATAATCAGGTCATCCCTTGAAGTCTTTAATTTGAAGTTAGAGTAACAACAACAACAATATTGATCGTACTTCCATTCATGCATTTTTGGATGTCGTTTGATTTCGTCCCAGAATCAGAGATAAAGAGGTGTTGGCATCTTATACGTACGGTGACATAGTGCATAATGTATTAACAAGTCTATGTCACATCTAAAAGGTTTTAATACCGTATTAATATAATAGCCAGATACACGAATACAGAAGTCGATCCCAATAAAAATTCTTCAAACCATGTTAAAAACTAAGGCATATTAATTGTTCAACATCTGATACAAAACCATAGAAATGATATACGATACTTAGGTATCAATCAATATTGCTAAAAATATCCGTAAAGTTATAATGGATTGTGAAGGGAATTCGATTTAATTTCATGTTTATAGTCTGATCAAGCGCTCTCCTTACCAGCCATAGTTGATATTTTGCCATTAACTTTTCTTACAAAAGAATCACTATCATTAATATTTGGAGATTAAAATTTGGAAAAGTTTACAGCGCATTTTACAAAATAAATGAGTAACAAAATATAAAAATAAGAAATAAATTGCCAATTTTAAATATCATAAAATACCCTATTAATAACTATTAACTAATTAATTAATAGTGTATGATAAATGGATCTATTAAGTAATTTGGAAATTAAAAATTATTTACGTACTTTTTATGTTAAAATGCATAATTTACTTAAATCAAATTTATATGTTGAAGTTTAATGAAGAAAAAGAAAGAGAAGAGTAAAGGAAAAGATTGAAAGATAAAAAAAATACTACTCCTCCGCTGAATCAATTGAGATATTGAATATTAAAGCAATACTTCACAAGATTCTTTCTCATATTATAAACTTCACCACTTCACCTGGTCTCATTTCTTTAAAACAAAATTATTCTGGCCAAGTTATTTGCTTACCAATTTGTATTGTAGTAGCTAGCCATCAGGCTTGCAATTAGCATACTTTAACAAAAATTAAATAATTATGTGCATGCCTGAATTAGGTTCTTTTAGATTATTTTTTTAATTTGTCAGTTAAAATAAACTAAGAAAATGATTATTAATTTCTCAAATAAACTAAACAAACATATGCACTGCAACTAAATTACCAATAGCTTACATACATGCTATAACGCAGACATGCATAATTAATTTACGGAGTAGTCAAGTACTGAAAACATAAATAATTACAAACTGAAATTAAACACCAAACAAAAACAAGAAATGCAAGAGCTAGGGATAGTTGATGCTATCAGGTTCAGCAGGCAAGTCGAACTTCAACTAGAACAAGGTGCCCCCACACCCTTAGAAACCTAAACTATATTTATTTTTTGCTGGACAGCACACACAGCTATATTGGCTTTACTTTTTGTGGGGTTCATTATTCAACGTCTTCTGGCAGCGGTTTCCCTTTGAGCATTGAAAAACACAGCAGCCACAGGAGGCCCCAGCTCATTCTCCTCTGCCAAGCTCCTAGAGTTAAAGAGGTCCCTTGTTGTTGCTGTTTTCATCACTCCCCCCCCTTCGCTTCTGCTTGAAAACCAGAAACACAAACCTATGTATCCCTATGTTTGGCCTTGGAATTTCGTACTTCACCACCTCATTTCCTGTTCAAACACATATAGTAGTATTTTTTTTATAAAGAAAAATATAATAATAAAGTAAAATGAAAGCTATTCTCTCTGTATGTGACTGCATGTGTATATATCTATAATAAGATTAAGTAATATTTACCAAATGTGGCGTCCGTTGTGCCTGGGATATCTGTGACCATCCTGTGAGTAATTAAATATGGTCAGACACTTTGTTTCAGTCAGGCTCAGACCATATATAGCAAAATGAAATCACCTATATATATATATGTTGTGTATTATTGTCTGAAACTCTTCTATTTCTATATGCATGCGTTTAATTTCTTGTTTTCTTTCCATATCAACTTATTATCCATATTCCTATATATGTAGTTATGTACTTTACTCTTTTTTTTAATACTTAATCCATTATTACAAGTCAAGAAAATTAAGGTAGAGTGAAGACCTAAATCTGCATGCAATAGTTTATAGGTGTTTTATACATATCATATAAATTATATATATAGTATCATATATATACCAGTGTAAGTGTTCCCTCAGGTATGGATCACTAGGGCCAGGAACGTCTGGATCTGTCACGACCTGAAAAAAATGCATGGAAATGGAATATACAGAAATGAAAACAGTAAGATATGAAAACATCGATCGAAGAGATAGAGAGTGAGAAGAAGTAGGTACATACCAGAGTGAAGAAGGATCTCATACCGCCTCCATGAATCTGAACCTGACGCTTAGTGGTTACTGAGGAAGGGAAAAACTCATGACCATTATAGACCTGCTTATTGTTGTAGGAGACAGTGATTTTCACAGTTGGAGTGAAATGATCCACTACATCTCCGATCACCCTCCCAATAACAAGAGGATCTGATGATATCATATTCATGGCCATGAAAGGTTAACTAGTTGAAGAACTAGCCTCTGAAAGTGAGTGTGAAGCTGTGAGGAACAAAATAGTTAATGTACTTGCTTTTGAGGGCTAGCTTGATGTGTGTGAATTTGAAGCAGAAACCCTATATTTATAGTGCTGACCCTTCAATACTTAATTAGGAGTCATAGAGGGAGAATTAAAGAATATTTGGGGGGGGGGGGGGTTGGGAAGAGGAACATTGAAAAGGCTGGAGTTGCATCACATTCAGAAAATTATTGATAATAATATAAAATAACATATCTTTTCAAAAAGATATAAAACGACATATATTTAATTTTAGTGTTAGTGTATTTTCCTTAAAATTTTGCGCACACATAAATCATGAGTCAGTGTATGAGAAACTATAATCTTGATCATAAACAAATGGCGAATGATTAAAGTTGTATTTAAAAATCAATCATTTCCATTCATATATAAAATGAATTCCATTCTTTTACCTCTCATACATTCATTAGACATAAGTATATATGTAGAAAGAATCTTATCCTTCCATATATTTGTTTATATATGTTGAAAGATCAGTTTATATATCTATATAAATCAAAATGGGTCTTATATTAAATATTTTTTATTGAATAATTTTATGTGTTATCATTCATCAATCCTCCTCCGCGCTCTCTCTCACGGTACATGCACACTTAAAAAGTTTAATTATTAAGCTATATATATAATATTTTTAATCATCTCTTTAAAAGTATTTTTTACTATATGTTATTAAAAAAATTGAATAAAATATTAGGATAGAGACAGTCTATCTGCCTTCTAAAGTCAATGTAAGCTATACAATTTAAAGATATATTTAACAACATCACGCATAACTTTGTTATATAAAATTTCCAAGTTTAAACCCAAATCGTTTTCCAAAGAAGCAATTGAGGGTAACTTCGACCTCTTTAACAAATGCTAACAATCATAATACATATATATGAATAGTTAAAATTAAAAGTAGTTAATGTTAATATGATATGAGAAAAAGAGTTATATACCAACAGTGTAAAAAATTAATTTTTAAAATAATTATTTTAAAATAATTTAAACAAAAATTTATTATTAAATGACAATATAAATATATTTTACATTATCAGTATATAAATATTAACTCATTAAAAAATATAAGCTAACAACTACTATAATTATATGTTTACCTAATTCTTATTTCTCATAAACATAAGATTCTCATTTGATATTATCTCAAATACTATTATATTATTTAATAACTTTAATTTAGTTGAATATTTTTTTACTTAACATCTGCCATTTAGATTGAAAATTACTTTCACATAAATCATATATATTTACAAAATTTTGTATTAATGTAAAATTATTTGATACATCATTTATGTATATCAAACTTGAAAAAATATATACTTTTAAAATATACAATAATATAAATAATTTGATTTCCTTTTTATTATTCTTATGATTTATTAGTTGTTGGATCAATAAAATTACAATATATTTAAACTTATTAATACTGTAATAATCGATATATAACTTATAAGAAGATTATGAGTGACTAGGATCCACCAAGTAGTAAAAGATTTGGAATAATATACATAAGGTTATAAATATTCTAATTAATTTCAGTATAAGTGTATAACAAAAAAATCTGTACAAAAAAATTGTTATAACTAACAAAAAAATTTAGGTTTTGTTCTTTGGGGAATTCAACGGTCCTGCATCAATGTAACGGGGGTACGGGTGGATGGTGTTTTAGGAAGTTATGAGTTGTTCATGATGGTGTAAATATGACGAATTTTTGGTTAAGGAAGATTAGCAATGTGTTTGACTTTTGGAGATGTGAAAGTGATCTCTTTTGTTTAGGGTTTCACCGTTTCAAACATTTACTTTGCCTACCAAAATTTTCTTACAAAAATTTGCTGCTTAATTTCCAATTATAATAGTATCAACACCTTGCACATGTTTCACTATAGATTGTCTGAAATGATTGATCAACCTTAATTATGAAAGGAAAAAGGAAATATAATGCTATTTCGTACATAACTCTAAATTTTGGCTACATTTCTTTCAATAAAATATATTCCCTTATTTAAAAAAATTCTTTCGTAAAAACTGCTATTTTGTAAATGATCTAGAGTAGACATGGTACTTAATCAGAAAAAGATATATAATTAAGCTAGTAAAAAAATGAATATTTAAGAACAATTATAAAGAAAAAATACTTTTTTTATTTTTGTTTTAAAATAATATTATAAATAAAATATTTAAATGTTAAAAAATGGTTTTAAACAATATAATTCTAATCAAGTTTATTTAATTTAATTTTACTTTTAAAAAAATGAAAAGTTTTAAGTTTACCATTTTTATAATACAATTTTAAAAATTATTGTCCTGGTACTTTTTAAGATGATAGATGAATTATTAGAAATAAAATTCAAATATTAAAATTTTTTAAGAAAACAAATATTAGAAATATTAAATATGTCAATTTACATCATTTGACATGTATAAGTTAACTTATCAAATGTTACCAAATACTTTCAATTAAATTAGCTAAAGTTATAAGATTTTATCTAATTTTTAGCTTTTCAGCTCCTAGCTAGCTTGTAGCTTATAAGCTTTTACCTAGCTTTTATCAGTTAGCTTTATCCAACATAGGGTAACACCCTTCTATCCCAAGACACATACATTTGTAATATTTTATAAATACGTTTGCAATGAAATTTAATATAAAGAATGTATCGACTTTTTCTTTTAAAAAAACGTATTTTGCAGTAAAAGTATTACATGTCAAATATTTGTAAACTTAAAGAAAATAGATCAATAAGGAACATAACCCCATTTTAAACAAATCTTGACATTCCAAAATCCATATTAAATAAAATATGATGAAAAACTACTCATTAATTTAATTCTTTGATAAATGAATAAAATTTGTGTCTCAATGTTACATTGTTTTAGAACATCCATAACCCTAAAATTAATAGTAATATAAAGTGGAGATCTAAGTCTTTCATGTAGCACCATCATCATAACCTTACAAAGACTCACCTATAAGGATAACATTAAGCTCAAACACAAACAAGACAAACAAACGGGGAATGAGATATATCTCATAATAAATTTAAAACATTAAGAAAGTCATAAAGATATAAAATACATTTATAAACAACTACGTTTCACAATACAAGCATGCCTCATCTAAATGAAACATTTCATACACAAAGTCACACACTAAATGCAATGCACATTAGACTCATATGCACGTGGTACCATTTTGGGAAATACCATGAATGTAGCCCGAGAGTTCATGTAGTCGATGAATTGCCACACAATGGACAACTCGACACTATCACTTTCACCGACACGACACTGCTGACAGTGCGTTAGGGTTTTTCGGCCATGCAATGAGACTCCAACACATGTGATCAAGATGAGCTTCAAGGAGATTCCAAATCATTACACCCTAAGGTCAGAGTCATACATCAAATCGTTCATGACCTTCTCGATTAGGTTCATAAACACCCTTCACTTTAAAACTATGATGCATGGTTCATAAACAATATGCACATTATTTATTTTCAAATTCCCTTGGAGATTCTTATCCCGTAGTTCTAACATTTTTTGCAACACATATGCATACCATGACGTATTACTTTCACATATACTCGTGAACATTATGCATTCAGTCACAATATAAATCATGGCACATTCACTAATTTACACAACAATATCATCACTTCACTCCATTCGTCAAATCATAAGTATAAATGTCATGCATCTTACTACCACTTATTATGATATCAATATTACACATTCATTTTTCTTTCTATTACTATGACCTTTATAGAGTATAATAACCATGTCTAGAGTTTTACTAATCTTATTAAGTTGGTTCTTATATTGTTAGAAAGATAAGACAATTATCTACAACTTCTATATTGATCTTAAAATCTCTTTCAATCGTTTAAAAATCTAAAATTAGGAAATATATAATTGACCACATGATTCTAATAACTTAATCTTTACTCATTGAAATTGCAATATCTGGAGCTATACAAAACCATTTTCATCATTTTGATAAGGGTTTTTGTTCCTGCAGAAATCATTGGTAACTTTGTTATATTGTGGTATCATGATGTGTATAGTTTGCGCAAATACAATATACCATACAATATCTTGACTGAGAGATTAAATATTTGTTTGGTTCAGTTGGCACATTCAACAGGAGAGTGATGTAGTGTATAGTGTTAGGATGGATCCAAGGATGTATTAAAGGGGCTGAATTTTTTTTACATAATTATTTAAATAATTAATTTCTAATTAATTATTATCATTAATTTTATGAATAAAATTATAGATATGATTTGATACTAATTTTTTTTAAGTAAATATCAACTCAAAACTTATTTTTCTTGATTAATATTTTTTAATTTTAGTTTTTTTCTTCTTCATATGCACACAAAGAGTCTTAAGGAAGAGAGGGGTAAAATCCTTGCTTGCCCTCCTTGGATCCGTCCCTATATAGTGTACATTGTTTTCATCATTTACATGGGTTTTATTTACATCTTCAAGTAAAAATAGAAAAAAAAATACTACTATTACATAAAAATATAAAATTATAAGAAATATCTGTTTTCTCAATATTAACTGATTTTAATCAAACTATTTATATGTAAATCAGTGATGAATTGTTAAGGCCTTCTTAGCAACTAAAATATCATATATCAAATTACTGGTAGCTGCTAAAATTAATGCATAATGGTAAGATATTTTGTTGCACAAATTAATTATTAACTGAACCACTCTCATTTTATTAGCTTACCTGCTTAGCATCCTTTCTTTTGCTAGCTAGGGAACAAATTAGATTTCTTTTAACTAGTGCCGTTTGATACTGAAAGTAAGATATATGATTTTTTATGGACAAATACTAGTTTGTAAGTTTTTATTTGAAGTGTTAGTTGGGGATTTAAATTCGCAATTTCTCTTCCTTTTCCATTTTTAATTACTGGATCAATTTTATATCTCTTGAAAGTAAAATATATGTTTTCGAGCACAATCAATCAATAACAAGGTTAACAGCAGGATGATAAGTGAAAAATGTTATGCATTACGCAAATCAGTGGTTAAGAAATTCGTGAATAATTTTACTATTAATATTAAAAACGTAATGACACATGGAATTGGAAGAAAAGAAAAGGGTGCGAGGAATTAACGAGACCGTAAGAGAGAATGGAGAGCCAAATTTTAAAAATCAACACAATAACACGTTAGTTGTCGTTTTTGCGAAAATACTTTGATCATATTTACTACTATCACCTATATTTTTACTTTGTTTGGTTGAGATAGCTTTGTAATCAATTTGCGTACGAAGGTAATTAGTTCCTAAGATAGAATTTGTCGCCTTGTCGGTTCTCACTTCACATGTCAATTTGCGTACAAAGGGCAATGTTATGCACTTACATTAAATGTTAATGCTACGTATATTAGTAGCTCACATGTCACAATTAACCAGGTACGATATGGAAATGTAACTTTAATTTTTGTATGTGACGTCATGGTAGATATGGTTATTTATTTAGCTCTTTATGTGGAACATATGCTATTTGAAGGAGAAGAAGGAAACTTGTTGGTTTGGGATTCAGATTCATACCATCAACGCCACAACCTACTGGGAGTCCTTTACTTGCTGAAGGTGAACCTTATTTGGATTTTTTTAGTTTCCCAATCTGATATAATTTTAGTTTAGCTTGTACAAATCTTCCTCCATCATACACTCATATGTGAGTTTTATGTTGAACTTCGTTTTTTTTTTTTTTTTTTCTGGTTAAAATATATATGGGATAAATATAGCCGTCGCCGGTGCCGGTGCTTTCATTTGCTGTTCTGACATTTATTCTCTGTTAATTTAATAATATTTTGACATGAGGTTCAATGGTTGCCACGTGGCAGTCTCGTGGCCGTGTAACATGTTATTATTCCTCCTCGTTCATCAGTTCATGTGCTTTTGTTGTGAAGGAAGGAACCGATTTAGGTTTGGGACTGATGTTTTCAAGAATGAAGTTCAGGTAGACCTGAATTTCTGGGAAGCATACTTTTAGAAAAAAAATTATTTTAAAAAAATTAAAACATGTTAACTATAAATTTTTATTTTGGTATTTTAAAATGAAAAACATTTATTGTTTTGATTTTATAAAATTTAAAATAACAGTTACATTATTTATCTCTGTTAATAAATATTTTTTTATAATAATAATCATTTTTAAAACCGAAAATAAAATAAAATTGGATGATGGCCAAACATCACACTTATTCTTTCTGTTTGTTTTGTAGGATTGGATGAATTGAAGGATGTTGTGATTGAATTATCGGATTACATTATAATAAGCTCTAGAAACTGAAGGTAACGTCACTCTCTCCTTCTTCTTCTTCTTGTTGCTTTCTATCCTCTTTCACACACGAGATTTTGTTTGTAGCATCTGCTTCCTAGCTTAGGCAACAAGGTATATAACCTCTTTCATTAGTGTTAACTGCTTGCCGTTTCTACTTTGTACAAGCACGTTATTAGCACAGTTTTGTTAGGACTTTAGGGTATTAAATCTCATTCACAAAGGAAAGAAAGAAGTAAGAACCATTAAGATCCAGCATGGCAAAATAGTTTGGTCATGTATGAATTTCTTGACATAGTTTATGTATATCTGAACCAAGGAATCCAAGTGGTTATACATGGTATGTTCTTCTTAATAATATCTGTTGTCTATGTTTTCTGATTGGTCAGTTCCAGAGGTCACTCAGAAAGCAACTTCGTAGTTTAAAACATTGGTAGGATCAACTTTTATAGCTTTATTATATGGATCTTGCTAAAAAATGTCCTAGTTAAGAAATTAAAAGAAGAATTTTTTTTATTGAAAAATCATATAAAAATACATTTTAAAATCGTAAGAGTGTATTTTTTCGCATTCCAAAGACACTGGTTAGCATTTGTCTTATTATATATACATGACTGTAACAAATTTTGGTCTGGATGGTAACTGGTAAGCTTTTATAAAGAAGTGTATGCTGGTTCAGGTATTTTGTTATAAATTATTGGAGTGGCAATGTCAAATGTTATTGACCTTGAGATTCATTGTATTATTAAAATAAAAAAGCAGTACAACCTTGCTTCTTTTAAATAATTTCATTTACATTGTTGTGTAGTGGCTGATACGGTTGATGGTGCTGTCTCTTTGGAGCAATGGTGATTCCAATAGCAGTGTCGGTGGTGGTGATTCTCACAGGGTTGGCTTATAAGGCCATAAAGCCACCACCTCCTAAAATATGTGGATCCATAGGTGGTCCTGAAGTCACTTCACTCAGAGTGAAGCTCAGTGATGGGAGGCATTTGGCCTACCGAGAATTTGGTGTTCCAAAGGAAGAAGCTAGGTACAAGATCATTGTAATTCATGGATATAACAGTTCCAAAGACAAAAGTTTACCAGTTTCTCAAGTATGAACTACTTGCTCTTCTTTTATATATTTATGCTCCTATGTCTGATATAATTATCTAGCATTGGTAAAGCTTGCTAAGAAATGAAATACTAGATATGTTAAATTGGTTGTGTTTTTGCTTATATGTAGGAGCTTGTTGAAGATCTTGGGATATATTTCCTCTACTATGACAGAGCAGGTTATGGTGAAAGTGATCCACATTCATCACGTTCTGTGAAGAGTGAAGCATATGATATTCAAGAACTAGCTAATGAATTGGAGATTGGTCATAAATTTTATATAATTGGAATGTCAATGGGGGGTTACCCTGTTTGGAGCTGCCTAAAATATATCCCACACAGGCATGTTAATTGCTGACTTGTTGCTTCATTTTGCTTTTGATGTTTTCCATTCTTGCACATGATAATATAAAAGAGTAAATAGTGTATGCACAGCTAGTATAAATGATGTTTATATAGTCATTCAATTACCAATTCTACATACTGGTAAGTTTGTTAACTTTTACAATAATTATAATAAAAGTTATATCAAGTATGGTTTCTAATTAGTTGATAGGATGAATTTTTTTACATTAACACTGCATAGAAGTTAAACTCTATATAGAACAACACATTATGTGGCAGATTATCAGGGGCAGCCTTGGTGGCTCCATTTATAAGCTATTGGTGGCCTTCTTATCCTGAAAATCTACTAAGAGAAGCATTTCTAATGCTACCTCAGTCAGACCAATGGACTTTTCGAGTTGCACATTATGCCCCTTGGTTATTCTATTGGTGGATGACTCAAAAATGGTTTCTTTCATTGACTTTGACAAAGTTGCTGTCTCCTGATGATATAGAGATCGTGAAGAGCTTGTCAGAACTCCCAAACACTGGTCAGGTAGCTGCATTTGTCACTTTATTATCTAAACATTTGTATTTACCGAGAAAAACAATTAGGATTGCACATAAAATGATATTGTTTTGGTAGTTCTCAGAAACTGAAAAATCTATTGAGATACACTATATTGAAACACCCATTCATCATGCACAAAATTAATTAATCTTATATACTACTACGTGTCTTAATTAACATTCAGGAGAGGATAACACAGCAAGGTGAATATGAATCATTACACCGAGATATAATGAGTGCTTTTGGAAAGTGGGAATTTGGCCCAACAGACATAACAAATCCGTTCCCTGATAATAATGGTTCGGTTCACATATGGCAAGGGTTTGAAGATAGGATCATTCCCTATACGCTGAACCGTTACATCTCTCACAAATTACCGTGGATTCGTTATCATGAGCTTCCTCATGCAGGACATCTATTTCTCTTCAAGAAAAATGAATGTGAGTCTATTATCAGAGCACTTGTACTCTGTGAGGAGTAAATCATTGGTCTATATAGACTATAGTCTTGTGAAATGTGAATGCGACGGCAAGTAAATCTTGTAAGCAGTTACGATATATATATTTTTAAATTTTAAGATTTTTCTTATTTGTATGTAAAATTGTGTCTTAGTGATTTATTGGTCATAGATTCGAATCCGAAAACAGTTATGTAAGATTAAAATTACGTACTGCATATAACGTGAAATTTCCGAACAATGGAATACTTAGTTTTCTTTTTTTTTTTTTTTAATTTTTACTTACTGAGTCATCCGTAAATAAATTAGGGATTGAGAATTAGTAATCCATTTCAATCCGTAATACAAGCATAACAATAGATTTTTCTTTTTATCTTGTCATCTCATCCGGACTTTATTTTGCATCCAGCCCTGTATCCTTCCTTGTGCAAGGGTAAAGAAAAGAAAAATGGAAAATCTATTGTTTTGCGTGTAGGTATAGAGACAATTAGTTAGTTATTAAAATTTGTAAGATAGTAGTTTAATATTCGTAACTGCACCTCTCCTTACATTAATTCTTTTTTTTATAAAAAAAAGTCCAATGTTCGGTTCCTGCCCCCATCATCAGTAAACAATATTTATCTAATAATCACGTTATTACCGAGAAAAATTCTCACGAAAGTATTTGGATGGATAGTGAAATCCATCAAGGAGCTTCAAAGAATATTCTTAATATGTCTGGGTATAAACCATGAAGTACTAATCATACAGGACGTGAGCGCAATAGGGACCGCAAAAACATTCTTGACATGGTACTTCTACAAACTTACCAAACTAAATAATAATACTATAGTTCATCTATAAAAGGGAAAAGGTTTTGTCCTATGTCTCTATCTTTCTCTAATTTAGAAAGTCAGTACAATCTACTATAGTACTTAATACAGATAGACGAAAAAAAGATTCTCCTTATATGGAACCTTTCAAAGGATATCCTCAAAAAGTCGAAACACAATTACACACGCACACACAACACAAGCCTCTTTATTTTTAAGGAGGAAGTAAAGTAACCATTAACCAAATTCAGCTTCCAATCCATTGATGCGCATGAAAAGTTTAACTAAAATCTATAGGTCTAGAGCAAATGAAAAGAGTCAAACATCAGCTTAAATTGTTGACTCAAATCCCCCTAGCTCAGACACAGAAAATCTGCAGATGTTTCTGTCAGGTAAGCATCTCACTATTGTAGTTTTCTACTTCTTGCATATCTATGTGATCATTGTGCCAGGAAAATGCCTGCTAGACCTACCCTTTATTCCGTCATGGTTTATGGAGCAGAAATATATAGTTATTCATATGTTTTCTGGCAATGGTTTATCAGGGCACTCAACTATCTCCAAACCACTATGATTCATCGGATTATTTTCCTGTGCTTTCACCAAGAATCAAACTCAGAGATGGGAGACACCTTGCCTATATTGAGAGAGGCGTCACCAAAGACATAGCAAAGTACAAGATCATCATTGTGCACGGCTTTGGAAGCTCCAAAGAGATGAATTTTCTGGCGCCCCAAGTAATTAATAACCTTAATTTCTCTTTGCCATATACTAGACATGATCTAATTAGCACATCACCATTAAAAAAAAACAATTGTATTGGCTGTCCTGTCAAGAGAGAAAAATTGAAAAATTGATGGCTAAGAAAGGAAACAAGTGAAATAGTTTCCAAATGCTATCTATACTATACACAGTTTTTTGCTGATAAAATACTTGCATGCAAATGGCAAACAAGAGATGTCTACTAGTATTTCTGTTTAGCATGATGTTCTTTTTTTCTTCTTCTAGTTGTTAAGTAGGTTGTAGTGGGTTATGACTGTTGAATTTTAAGTATGTTTTCAATACATCTCGCTAGAACAAACTTTGAAGTTGGCAGTGGCAGAAAATCCAAATATTCTAATTTCTAAATAAAATATGATCACATTGAATCAATTTACAGGAATTAATAGATGAGTTGGGTATATATCTTCTGCAATATGACCGGGCTGGATATGGAGAAAGTGATCCAAACCCCAAACGTTCACTGAAAAGTGAAGCATTAGACATTCAAGAGCTTGCTGATCAGCTACAATTAGGAACACAGTTTTATGTTATTGGAGTCTCAATGGGTTCATACGCTACTTGGAGTTGTCTAAAGTATTTGCCCCACAGGTAAATTACAATACTCAATGTTTTTTAGGACATATTTACTTCTGCATTTACTTTTTGCTTTCATTCAAAGATTTCTATAAGAAACACTGAAAATAACTTTTTTTGTTTACTTTGTTTTGGCTTAGTTATGTTAAAAGACCATTTTGTGCAGGCTTGCAGGGTTGGCAATGATAGCACCAGTGATCAATTACAGGTGGCCTTCATTCCCTAAGAGACAGATAAGGGAGGACTACAGGAGGAAATTTGTCCAGTGGTCTATGTGCCTTGCAAATCACTGGCCTAGACTATTGCATTGGTGGGTCACTCAAAAGTGGCTCCCTTCAACTGCGGTAGTGGAAAAGCATCCTGCATTCTTCAACAAAAGTGATGTGGATATTCTAAAGACAATTCATGGGTTCCCTATGCTTACCAAGGTAATTTATTGTGTTCGGTTGGAAGGGAGGAATTTTTATTAAATCCCTTGTTTGGTTAGTAATAAGGAAAAAATCCGGATTTCATGCGGCCATAGATTTAATGGAAATTGATTCAACGACATAAGAGGGAATGTCACAATGACTTTATCTTATTTTTCATTAAGTTGTTAGTCACTTATATAAAATATTAAGTTGTTGTACCCTTATATACAAATTAAGAAAAATCATCCTGACTTTCCCTCCTTAAAGGCATTGAATCCATGTTTGGTTAGAATTGTTGGATGAAGATCAAACGACTCATTTTATTTTAGTAAATTAAATATAAAATTTGTATGAGATTTAAATTTTTTTTATCTTCATTCAATAGTTGATTCATGACTTTCTACTTTTATTTTTCACTATCCTCTAATATTAAGGAGATTTGAAGGTATGGCAAATGATGTTTATGAACTATATGTTGACTAAATTATCCAAGTTGAATTTAATAGTTTTATTTACTTAATATAAAAGTAAAAAGAAATATATTTTATTTTTGTTTCTCTCTCTTTGTAAATCCCAGCCATTCCTCTTCTTTTTTAACCAAAAGATGGGTCAAATGGAAATCCATTAGTTTCAATTTAAAGTCAATCCATCATTTATATTACTCCTATATATATTTGGTGCATTGAAGCGTTTATATTTCTGTTTAAAAAGTATAAACGGGTTTCAGCAAACATACTCTATTGTTTTATGTGAATATAGCTATGCTATGAAGGAAATTATTGCCATAATATGTTTGTACTTACAGGACAGTTTAAGGAAACAGGTTGTTTTTGACACTCTTCGCCATGACTGGAGGGTGGCTTTTGGAAAATGGGAATTTGACCCAATGAAGCTAAGTAATCCATTCCCTCACAATACAAGTTCGTTTCACATTTGGCATGGCTACGAAGATAAGGTTGTGCCCTCTGAACTTCAGAGATTTGTTTCGGGGAAGCTGCCCTGGATACAGTATCATGAAGTTCCAGATGGTGGCCATTTAATTATATACTATAGGGGCTTGTGTGAGGCCATTTTGAGGGCACTTTTACTTGGACAGGAAAATCTTGCATATAAATCTAAAGCACCATTATTTGAATCTTAATATGCCATGATTTCAAAATTTAATGTGTTTATTTTTAGCATTTTTTAAAAGAAACTGTCAATTGTATAAATTACATTTGTTTGTATATGAAAAGAAAACGTGTGAATTACATTCTACCATGTCTTCTTAGCATGATACATGTACATGTAGTCCTATTAAGTTTTTCTATTTTAATTAACGTAAAATCGTTAAGAAAAAAATAATGAAAATAAAATTAAGTATATGCATAGAGTAAGATGCCATTTGCTCTCTTAAAAAAATGCCTTCTGTAATAATATTGACTAAGGATATGCTTGACTCAATTTAGTTGTAGTTTTTCTTCTCCCTAAAAATAAAGTTGGATCAAACATTTTTTTAAAAAAATAAACAACTTATTTAGTAAGAAGAAGAAGAAGAAGAAAAGATCATGGAGCTTGTAAAAAAGGTAACCACGAAGAGCTTTTTGATAACTTATACGAAGTTTTTTTTCATAAAACACTCCTTGAACCCTCCCTCAAACATGCAATCCGTTATTAACGTTTTAAATCCTTTGACAACGTCACACACGCAACCCTTATATAGTGTGCTTGTTTGTGCGTATTTGACGCACGTAACCGAAGCAAATATTACATGTTTTTATGTCTTTTGAATGAATGTGATAAGAAAAATTACCGAGAATATACGTTCTTAAATTGAAACCAGACAGGCACATAGTATAGTAATGTCATTTATGATTGTTTCCACTCATATCACTTTTTAAAATAATTTGGTATTATTAAATTCTATAAAATATTGTTTTAATGTTGAAATTATGATTATATAATTTTGGTTCATCTAACGTCACGTTAACATTTGCATCAATAGATTATGTGAATCGACATGTTAGCATATTAATATCAGATCACATGAGTATGAGTGTTACATCATATTTAATATGTTAGTCTAACATGTTACGTGAATAAAATCTTTTAAAAATTGTTATCGAAAAAAAAAATCTTTTAAATTTGATAGGGCACTAACAAAATGTACCTACATTGAAAAAAAAATTGAAACCCAATTAATGTAATTAAAAATAGAAAAAAAAACAGAATTACATAGTTGTAAAGCCTATAATGCGTTTTTAATCTAGCTAGGAAACCCTTAACATTACCAAAAAATGTAACACCATGGTTGCTGACACTGATTTACGGGCATGCATTGGATAGATACTAGAACAACAATAATACACCAACATTCAACAACTAAATAGGATTAATACTTATTCGTCACAATTTTTTTTCTTTTCTTATTATATCATATTTATATTTTTTTTCCTTCTACCTTTTTCATAAAAATTGAATACGGAGCATAAAAAATTGTAGACTCGTTGACTTCTTTCTTAATATCTATTAACAAATAAGTATCCACAAAACATTATTCATACTAAATACTTAGCCAATGTGAACCAAAGAGAAAAGTTCTATAACCTCCCCCGGATTTTAATTTACCTTTATCTATTCAACTAATTGAAAAAGTGACACTTCATTAAATAAATTTCTCTTTTTAAATAATACTTTTATGGACTATTAATTTTTCTATTAAAATATTCTTAAAATAACATTATTTTAAAAAAATATTCATTAAATAATACTATTTTTTTATTCACAGAAAAAGAAAAAGACAACAGACATTAAAAGAGCGTAGATGCTTTGACTTAAAAAAAAATGGAAATAAAAAGTTAAAAACGCTTTCAGTGAGATAACAAGGTGAAAACGGTTGATGACGCAGAGCGTGTCAAACTGTCAATGAAAAAATAATGCTCTAAACTGAGTGAAAGAAATGTTGTTTTAAATGTTACCAATGGCAGTTAAAATCTCTGTCTCTTTGCACTGTTACCATGCTCACTCCCCCTTTCTTTCACTCTGTTGGTGTTCCTTCTTTTCTCTCTGATATTTTCTAATTCCAAATCTCTCTGTTTCAGAATTCAGATTCTCCCTTCTGTTTGTGTTCAGGTACCCTTGCTTTTAGTTTTATTTTCCTTTTCCAAGTTCATTATGTGATTCGGCTTATATTTCTTTCCCTTTATCTTGTTCTTTCATGTGGTCATATTCAGATGCATGTTTGCATGTTGCATGCAACTGGTCATTTGGTGATACAATCCTAGCAGAACATCAACAACGTCATCTGAATTATCTGATACGCAATGTGAATTTCTATTACATTTTCCCATTTTTTAGATTTAATTGTTTATCTTTCAAATTTGTGCCTTACTATTATTTTTCTCTTTTTCTTTCTTTATTGTTCTTCTGTGGCGGAAGGGGGGTTGGTTAAAAATTCATGCAGATTTATTAAAAATTAAATTCTAGTCATTGATTTGATGCACTTCAATTTCTTAAGAACTTTAAATCTGAGAATTCATGAAGTTTGCTCTGTCTTTTTTGCAATAAATAATGGTAGTTTCTGAGACAAGAGCTGTTGCTTATGGCATGTTGTTCCAAGAGTTTGCAGCTTTATCAACACACATGTCTCTCCAACAACCAAATCAAGAGGTGCCATTACAAGAACCAGAAGCCACATTTTCTCAACTGAGCAAACAAAACTCAATACTCTCACTCACCCTTGATGAGTTCTATTGCAAGAATGGGAAGAGCTTAGGTTCCATGAACATGGATGAATTCCTTTCCAGCATTTGGAACTCAGATGATAACAACCAAGTTAACCCACCACTACCAACCCTTGATGAAGCTGCAAAGGGTAGAAGTGTAATAGCAACAGAACCCTCCACAATTTCCCAGCCAGGCTCATTATCAGTCCCTCCTCCAATTTGCAAGAAAACTGTGGGTGAGGTTTGGTCTCAGATCCACAAAAGCCAACCACACCACATTGAAGCTAATAATAGCCTTGCAAGGAATGAGCCACTACTCAAAAGGCAACAAACACTTGGGGAAATGACTTTGGAGGATTTCCTAGTAAAAGCTGGGGTGGTACAAGAATCATCATCACTATTCAAGTCTTCATTATTACCTCAGAATCAGACTGGTAACATTGCAAGTAATGGACTATTGGGTGCAAGTTATAGGTTGAGGCCTGTAATAGGGACAGGATCTAGTGTGTCTTGTAATATACTTGAAACACAAAACATGTTGGCACAGAATAACAATTTAGTTGTAAAGGATCTCACTACGAATGGTGCTGTGGAGAAATGTCCAAACTTGGGAGAATCAAATGGGAAGGGTAATAGGAAGAGGATCATTGATGGTCCTCCTGAAGTGGTAGTAGAGAGAAGGCAACGCAGAATGTTGAAGAATCGAGAATCAGCGGCACGTTCCCGAGCACGAAGACAGGTTTTGTGCTCATCATAAGCTAGTCTTTATTATAGATCAATTTGATATGCTTGTTAGTTATTAGTCATGTAACTTAGTATGGTACTTCATATTTCATCTAATCAATTTTTGTTCATTTTGTGTCCTATGTTAGTTACATGAGCTATGTTAGTTCTATCTTATATATGCACATTATTCAAGGTCTTTTCCCTGATGTCAAAATCTTGTAAGGCAGGCATATACGGTGGAACTAGAAGCAGAGTTGAATCTGCTAAAAGAAGAGAACGAAAAGCTCAAACAAACTCTGGTAGACAATATTGAAATTGAAGATTCTTGTTCATATTTTTTTCCTTTATGAATTATGTTTTTTGATGTTTAACATGCTTTATCTTCATTTAACTCTGCCAGGCTGAAGCTGAACGCAAGAGAAAACAAGAGGTTGGTGATTATGTTTCAAATATGTGTTATTGCAGGGTTATTAAGTTAGAATCACTGTGTAATTATCATGCAATTATGCAGATTTCTCAGAGAAAGCACACAACAATGGCTCAAAGGAGGACAGAAAAATTGAGGGCAATGAAGAGGCCTCTAAGCGCATCCTGGTGAACAAGCGTCAACAGCAAGGATTAAAAATTAGCATACACATGTGGAAAAAAAAAATAATGTATCTGTATTATCTAAGATGCACCTCAACCGTTTATTAAAATTTAAAATGTAAGTACATTCGGAAATATGGACAATAGGAAAATAAGAGAGGATACGTGATATTATTATTCTGCTGCATAAATAGTTTATAAATATCTCAAGGGTTATAAATATTAAGTATCTTAGCCAGTTAAGTTTATTTTCCCTGCTTGTATTAAAAATAATTATATTTTCAATAATAATTTATTTTGTTTAAATTTTTATTCGTATTTAGATTTTTTTGCAAATTAAAAATAAATGAATGTGTTATTATTCTTATCAATCGACTACCCTTCTAAGTTATAATGAGACTGTGGGAATAACATTAAGGTTGTGTGTCGGTTCAACTGAAAGGCTAGAATGGTGAAACTTGCTTTATTGTGCTGTTCGGTTCTAGTGAATTGGGGATAAAAATTACTTCTTGCACCTCTATCTTTGCTTAATGCACCTAATCCAGAATGGTGCAGGAAGTAATTATGAATGTGTCGAAAGCAATTACCGTTGGTCGGCTTTATATTGTTAGCTGCTGCCTGCTGGACTATGGACGTTTTTGTTGACTAACGGCTAAACATAGGGAACATATTGGGCTAGGCCCAATTTAATTATTAAGTGCACAAAGAGAATCCTTTACGCTTTGGGAGAGGGATTTTAGAGGGGAAGGGAGGGAAGGGAAAGGTTTAAGTGGTGACATTTCTTTGTTTGGCAGTTTTAATTTTTGAGAAAAAGAATTTGAGGATTTTTAAAACTCCTCTGAAATCCTTTAAAGCCTACAAATTGTTGTTTTCCCAATTTGAGGGTTTTTAGAAGGAAAAGTAATAAAATTACTATTATACCCCAACCAATGTTAATAAAACTATTATCTTATCTCAGTCAGTGTTAATAAAACACCAAAATACAAAACACTAAATCACAATTCAAGAGCAAAATTATAAAAGTATTTTATTAACTCTCAATTTCTCTCTCTTAATATATTTTTAACTCCCAAACAAAGAGGAATGAACTTCCCTCATTTTCTTTCCTTTCCTTCCCCTCCTTTCCCCTTGAATTTCTTTCCTTCTCTTCCCCTCCTAACTCCCAAACATATCCTAAGGCTTTGTTTGGGAGAGGAATTTTAGAGGGGAATGGAAAGGTTTAGGTAGAGAGATCTCCTTGTTTGGAAGTTTTAATTTTTGAGGGAAATGATTTAAAGATTTTTAAAACTCCTCTAAAATCCTCCAAAGCCTAAAAATTGTTGTTCCCCCTATTTGGGGATTTTTAGAAGGAAAAGTAATAAAAATTACTATCTTACCCCAGCCAGTGTTAATAAAATTACTATCTTACTCCAGTTAGTGTTAATAAAACACCAAAATACAAAGCACTGAATCACAATTCAAGGGCAAAATTATAAAAATATCTTATTATCTTTTCATTTTCCTCTCTTAATATATTTTTAATTCCCAAACAAGGAGGAAAAAACTTCCCTCATTTTCCTCTCTTTCCTTCTCCTCCTTTCTCCTTGAATCTCTTTCCTTTCCTTCCCCTCCTAACTCCCAAACAAAGCCTTAATCTCTGTGAGAATTTGGAAGTGACAGCACAGCATTGGAGCAACTAAGAGTAATTTTAGTGCATGTAAACAACTTCTCTAAAACTGAGTTTAGTTTAATAAATATATGATAAGTATTTTTTTTACAATAATATTTTTTACAATTACAATAATTATCTTAACATTCATGTTAATAATGATTTTTATTAGTCGACATTGTATTTTACACATATAATCAATATGAAGTAAGAGAAAAAAAAAGTATGATCAAACATTATTATTTTTTATTTTCTGGTCTATTTTCCTATATGA
>PYAF01006334.1:467178-485755 GCA_007407185.1 Glycine tomentella
AAGAAGTGAAAATATATACTATTTTGGAGTAGCTACATCTATTATTTTATAAATGTCTAAAAGATAACAACAACAACAATAATAGCATGTAGTAAAAAAACAATAATAATAGAAAATCAAAACACATTGAATCATAATTATCTTTATAAAAAAATATAAAAAATATTAAGTTTTAAAAATTGATAATTTTTCATTAATGTTAGATCACATTAAATTATATCGATAACTACCATAAAATTAAAGTTTTGGTCTCAAAAATATTGAAGTAAAGGTTACGTGATTAAGTCATAAATAACTATTATGAAGTTAAATTTTGATTCTACTATCTCAAAGTTTAAAGTGAAATTTCCTTAAATATATATAGATAGATACTCCACTTAAATATATATATATATAGAAAGAGAGAGAGAGAGAGATAAATGCAATGCAACGGTCTCTTCCTCTCTTTTTTCTCTCTATTTTCCAAAAATGTTCCAACCTTATATTTTTTTTGTAAAATCATTAATTAAAATGTGAGGTCAATATAAATTATAAATATATTAAAATTTAGAAGAAAAATAAGCCATTAGCTAAGTAGAAGATAGAGTCAATTGTATGGTACTTTATCTACATCCATGCCAGGTGCACCTTCTCATAAACTCAAACTTTTTTTTTTTTTCTATTTCTCTTCAACTAAAGTAGGAGCTTCCTCATCATGCACATAAAACCTAGATTTACATTTACAATAAAACATAAAGACACAAGGGAACATAGAAGATTGAAAAGAAAAATAAATAAATAATTTTCTTCTAGGAGACGCTGGCATTCATTTGTAAAGCAGCCCAACGAAATCCACTTAATTATGGCTAGGAAGCTTCTTTCAGGCTAATGAGTTTTAATTACATCTCTCAGAAACTTGAGAAATAATTCTGAGAATGTTGGACTATTTGCATTTCCGTAGTTGTTTGACATGAGTTATCGTCGCTGATCAAGGTCCTGTTTGAATATCCCAAAAGAAAATTAGTGTATATGGAACGTATTAGAAGTTGTATACATATAAACTTAAAATAAAATAAAAATGTCAATAAGAATTAAGAAGAAAGAATATGGCGAAAGCAATCAAATACTCCAACTAATTATTATTGTTTACCTCTAAAAGTGGTATGAAGTATAAACATCAAAGAAAAACGAAAAATGGTATATTATGGAAATTCTTTGCTCCATAAAGAAAAAACCGGTGACTCAATGAAATTAGAAAGTACTTAATTCTTCTATCTTTAAAACTATTTTCCGATTAAATAATAATAATAATAATAATAAAAAGTAAATAAAATTCTAACTTACTCTCGTGGTCTTGATGCCCAAAGAGAACTAAGGGCACGAAGACGTCCATAGTACTCTCCAATAACAATGAAGCATCGTGCTGCTTGACGAACTGTGAGTAATCGACATAACTGATGAAGAGTTTGCTGCCTCAAATTATCAGCCTTTAATTCATAAAACTTTATGGAAGTTAATAAGTCACCAATAAGTTAAAAATTGATGCATGTGTCTATGACTCTATGTCTGCATATATTAATAAAAATAATTGAAATTAAAATATAGAATCATCTAAATTTTAAAATAATCATGTGAGATTTAAGGTTTTAATTTTAATTATTTATATATAATTCAAAGGTTAATATTTATCTTTTGCATCTCTTGCAAGTAGCAACAGCACAGTGTCTCAACAACAACAAAAAAGTGTAGCATTAATTCTTGCTTAACCAGTATCTCGTATCGAACATAAGGGATTAATCCCCACCTGCTACCATATAAGATGGCTCTCCTATAAGAGAAAGTTCTTGTGTATTCTAAAAAAATGTTACAATACTTTATTAAGAATATGTAATATAGCTAGTGATATTGTATACTAGCCGTTAAATTAAAATTAAAATATTATTATATTAAATTTAACAATTATACAATACTTGGTGAGGTAGTCTTATCAATAAACTTAATTGACAGTTGCTAATTATTGAATAAAGTAATACATTTTATTTTCTTCTATAACCCTAGAATTTAATTAATTATAAATTCCTCAAAAAATTAAAACACTTTAGAAATTGTCTTTTAAAATAGTAATGATGATAATTCTAACGAGGGTTTATGATTCAACATTAGCCATCGCTTTCTAAAACCAACTTCTGACTAAGACATTTTAAAATGGAAAAATTACATCAAATGCCTAGAACTAGAATCCAATATTTTGATGAACGAGAACGTTATAATATAAGCAATCGAAAGCAATACATATCTCCGCTTATTTAACTGATGTGCCAGGAAACAATATACTTAGAGAGACGTGACGACCAAGAAGTGAAGATAATTTAAGCTAACCTAGCTAGTTATCTGTATATTCATATATAACAAAGCAACAGAAGAAAACTAAAATATTAGCTAAATCGAGAATGGAGCAGAGTTAATTATTCTCAATTTCAATCAACATCAAGTGATCAACAGAAAAATATTAGCTAGGATAAACATCACAAATGTACGGCCTAAAATACGCATGCAGCCAATGAATAAGCAGAAGAAATATATGGACTATTGTAATAAATAAATAAAAAATATATATGGGCTAAAAAGAAAGTATCATTTCATGTTTTCAACTAGTAGTATTACTATCTAATCGTAGGTCTAATAGTTGACTAAGTTTTAGGCTTTGGAATTAATTTCTATGAATTATGTAGAAACAGTTAAAAGCATAATAAAGTGTCATAACTATCCTATGAAAAAATAAATCAAAAGTCAAAAGAAGGTAAAAGAAGCAATTGCCCAAGTCTAATTAACATGGCTTCCGTTTTCAACTATGAAGTTTATAATTAGTATCTAAACCCAAACAATTAAAATTGACAAGTCACACGCGCATTCAAATATGATTTTGACAAAAGCTTACGAAATCATTAGTTAAAAACAGAAATTGCAACACACACAGATGTCGGGTCACTATGAGGCTTTACGTCAACCTCCCCACCAAATTTTGTACTAGTAGAAGTATTTAACTCACCCAAGAAGAAAAAGAAAAATGTGATCAAGTCAAAATAAGAAAAAGTATATATATATATATATATATATATATATATATATATATTAAAGCATGTGTTGCTAAGTGCAGGTGCAATTTAAAAGTTAATTTACCTGGCGAACAAAGCCTTCAAGATTGGCAAGCTTGCTCATGGCAAGGACCATTTGTTGAACACCATCAACAACTGGGCCTCCAGCTATGGTGTCCACAAGAGACTGTTGCAACTGCTCAAGGCCCTGAGAGAGTGCTTCTTCTGCTTGCTGTGAGGAATGCCTCAAGCCATACATCCCCATTATTTGTTGCTCAGCTAGTGGCTCCAACTGTTGAATCAACATCTGACCAAAAAATAATAATATTGGTGTTGAATACATTAAGAATTATATTATTTAATGTTATCATATATACTTTTAATAAAAATATTTATGTTTATTAGTTGTTTGACTATAATCGTTGTCACAATGATTAGTTTTGTAGGAAGAGAAACAAAGAGAAAAGATGGACAAATAATATAATAAGGAGAAAAGAAAAACAAAGTGAGTAATAAAATAAAAGAAAATTAAAACCCTTAACGTTGATGCTAATTATAATTAGTAATTATTGGCTGAAACAGCGAGATTTCCCTGCGACATTGGAACAGTTATTCACTGCCCACAATAACTGACATGGGACAAGTTTCTAATAACAGCAAAACAATGCTGTTACCGAAAAAGTTATTTATCTCTTGGTTCAAAAAATGACACCCCCAATTTCCAAAACGAAAAGAAAATGACTCGCCAAATACATTAGCATGTTCGTTGTCTTTTCTTAAATAGATTTTTTTTTATTCAATTAATCATCTTTACTACATTAAGTAATAATATGGATTCCACAACCTTACCACTCTTGGTCACTACTACTATTAGTATATTGTTCTCATTATTATTTTATTGACTATTCTGTATATGCACTAAATACATATACAATACACTTTAACTTATATGTAATTGATGTATAGACTAGTGTACACACCGTGATGAGATCAGAGGGTCTAAAACCACCAATCCAGAGGAAGCAACGTTCAGCTTGGGAAGTCCACATGCCATTGATAAGGTGGAACACATCTGATTTAGCAGCCACACCCTTGAGCCTGAAAATTTCATCATAGTGAGAAAGATATCCATCCACCATCACTCTCATATCACTATCTGATAACGGTGCTTGCAACCCGTTCCTCAGCTCCCCCATTAGCCTGTGATCTTCTTCTAACCATCTTGCATATTCCATGTCAAACATTGCGGCTCCTGCTACATAACATAACAAAAACCTTCTTATTATACTTACAATCACTTAATCAATAATTGCCATTATTGATTATGTATATGATCACATTAAACTACAATATAAGTGGTGCCGGTTCAAATCTGTTTGCTTTCTTGTATTTTTTTTATAGTAGTATATATTTTATACATGTGTTACATATTAATAATGTTACAATGTTTTTAACTACTATTAAAATGTTGGTTGATTTGGTGACTAGTGCAATGTGGCCATGAATGAAACAGACCCGGCACCATTTGCATAATGAATTAATCATAATATGTATGTAGTGCAATTCCTTTTCGTTAGAAAGTGTGTTTCTATTAATGATAATTAATTATTATTATTACTTTATTTGTTGTTAACTTTTTACCCTAAAGACCGTATTACTTTACCAGGAGTCGAAAAGAGCAGTATCAGAATGGAATAATTATCTTCTCTGAAAAGCCGAAGCATATAAAGTAGCCTATTATAGTTTTATATAATGTTAGCGTTATCTGATTCTGACACTGGCCTATTGTTTTTATTATTCAAACACGAATTATTTAGCCACAGATTTTGGTCAAATGCAGAGGCTTCATTAAATCTTGAATTTTATTTGGTATTCAAAAGATGTATACTTGGTAAAATATTATGGCATTATCCTCTTTTATCTTTCTGAGTTTGAGGAATTAGAAAATGGCACTGCATTTAAAAATCAACAAAAAAAAAAAAGTATCAAATAAACTCACCAGAGCTTACCGTACTTCCAACACCTCCACAATCCACGAACAAGCCCTATAAATTAACAGCTCAAATAATATTAACCACTAATAATAAAAAAAATTAAAATATAAAATAATACTAATTCATGACATGAGAACCTGAGAGCGTGCTCTTTGAAGTTCTTGTTCTATCTGGGTAAGCTTTAATCTACTTGACTCTAGCTGCTGCACATAAGCCTATTCCATACAAAGAAACAAAATGCAGTGAAATTTAAAGCTCTTTTTAGTTTCCACTTTCTGCAACAATGTAAGTGTTATTTCTCAACAAGTAGTTGAATTTATACAACAATATATGTAGGACTCACCTTTTTCCTGAGACGGCTTTTCCTTGCAGCCTCTCTGTTTTGAGCTAAACGTCTCAATGTCTGAGACCAATAAAAAATATCTTACCTTAGATCCTACGTAAAACCACATAAAAAAAAAAAAAAAAGAGATACAGTAAAGAAAAGAAAAAAGAGTTTGGAAAATTATTAAATAACCTTTGCATCAAGTGGTTTCTCTGAAGTAGAACCAGCTCCCTTTCTCTGCAAAAAAAATGACCAAAAAAGCATTATTTGAAAGACATTGATGATTTCAGAAAGGAAAGAAAATGAAAATAGAGACATGAACACAAATGTTTATTTGCTCAACACAATGTTCAACTTTGAACTACAATTAGCAAACCAGAAGAAAAATGTGAATGTGACCATATTAGTAAACAAATAAATGAGGGAGGGAAAAGAAGAAAACTGTTAAACATTACTCAGCTTCAATCATCCTAGCTTAGAGTTAGAGAGGTTGTAAACTTTAAATCCGAAACAAAAGATGATATATTAGAGTGCTTACTCTGGGAAGCATTTCTGAATCCTGAGGCCCCTTGGACCATTTCTCTAGAGGCATGCAACCATCAATATGATAAGGGTAGCAAAAAGCATCATTATCTGCCATTGTTTTGGTATATGCTATTGCTGTGGTTTTAGACTCCGAGCTCCAAATTTGACTCTAGAGAAGAACACAAGTTTTCTCTATATTGTGCCAAGTGTGGGGGTCACTTTAATGAGAAGCGTTGATAAGTACTGAAAAGATTCTCAATTTGTTTTATGTTCGTGCTTTGTCCACATCCCCTCTCTCTATATCTCTCTATCATATTTCATGTCAGACATTCATCAGAAAATCGTTCAGGAATCAGGAAAACTCTGTGTTCTTTTGATTTTCTGAAAGCTGTTGGGATCTGTGCCTTCTTTGTGAAGATACACAAGAGAGAGAGAGAGGAGGGACAGATCAAAACAATAAAAAATAGCATTTAAAAGGCCAACTTTCCCCGAGTTTTGGGGATATGGAAAGAGAGAACTGGGAGATTAACAGTGTAAAAACAGTGTTTTAATAACCTTTCTTGAGGCCTAGACTCTATTGAGGAACCAACTGGAGTTTAGTCTCCTAGAAGAGACTAGTCTTGCAAAATATGGTGAATTAATGTTTAGACTGCCACTTATTGAGAGAAGTGTACACATTTATTCTTTGAATAAATTTGTGTTTAAAAAAATTACTTGTGTAAGACATAAATAAAAGAAAAAGACCTTGAAAGAGAGAGAGAGAGAGAGGGAGGGAGAGAGAGAAACCTTTTCTTGAGGTGATTTGGCTGCTGATTGATTCTGTGAAGAGGCTGTTCTTGGGGCATCACTTGCCATCTCCTGTTGAAGTTGCTGTCTATGCTGCAGATGCTGCTGATCAAAAGCCTGATGATGATGATCTGAAGAAGATGCCTTTTTACTTATGGGAGATTCTGCCTCAAAGGGGGGTTCAGTTTTGCTAGAAAGACCTGAATCAGTGCTTTCCCCTCCTGACTTTGAACCACTCTGTATATGGAAAGCCACCAAAAGAAAAAAAAAGAATTTGATTCAGAAAATTCAACTAAAAAAAATAAAAATCACCTCAAATATACTATATATTATCAAAGTTGCAAGGTTGAGGATTTGGACAATATCATTTTCACAGGAAAGGAAAAAAAAATATTAAGATTTCTTGAACTTGTAAGCATAAGCAACTAAGAGCATGTTTAAATAAATGGTCAAAGATGGACAAGTAGGAAGACTAGTACTACTCTTGGGGTTTGCTGGAATCTCATTGGCCATGAAGGGAACATTTCCAGTGTAGCTGCAGGTCTGGCTGTGAATAAAGCTGCAAGAATCACAAAAGCAAAATCTCTAAGAGGATCATAAAATTTGAAGGAGTTGAAGATTACCAAAATAAAAAGACCATGAGGACTTTCAATTATAATAACAGCAATAAATAAATAAAAAGGCAGAGGAACCTAATCCCAAATTCAACTTTTCAGCAGTTATGGAGTCAGTAAAATCATGCAAAAGAGGTCAGTTTCTAAGATTGTAACCCCACGCCATCCAAGTCTGTTGTCTCAGAATCATTATTGCATCGGAAATGGTAACCCCCCACTCTGCGCATTCTTTAGACATATTCAAACCTCTTATCCTTCACCTTTTTTTCTCTCTGCTTTTGGAAAGAGTTGGTTATGCTTATCTAACGTCAGAGAGACGAAAAAAAAAAAAGAAGCATAAGTGATGGAAACGGAAAACATACATGCTTTGCCCTCATCATTTCTAGTCTTAACTCCATGCAGAACAATTGCTTCCTCCAGCTCCCCAAAATCAAAAGCAGATCCTTGATTGCTAAGAAACAAAACAAAATACAACAAAAAAACAGTTTAAAGTAAACACAAAACAAACATATTTGTAAAATGAATCCTGAAAAGTTAATAGGAGATGATACTATTATTGAAGAATTACATTAAGCTTGATGCAGGAGTGTTAATTCCGTAAAGCACCCCGTAAGGGATGTGGTGAGTTGAAGGTCCTGACTCAGACAAACCAAGTTCTCCTATTCTGTGGCTCGCCATTCAAAGCTTTTTTTCTTTTTAGACCATTATCATCTTCCCTGAAGCTGAAACCTCGTGTTATAATTCAAATTGAATTTACATGAACAAAAAGTAGTGTTGCTCTAGCATGAATTTGAAAAGTGGTATATATATGTATGGTGTCATGTGTTTTGTTTAGTGTTCACCTTACCTCTATGTGTGTGTTTGGGATAAATACAAGTCTATATTGAGAAGGTCATAGAGGGGAGAAAGATCAAGGTTTTCTTGTCAAAGTAATATCTAATCTATGTTGTACGTTGGCACAAGAGAGGGTCCAGTCTTTTTCTCAGATATGATCCTCTTTCCAACTTTTTTCTTTCTTTCATGGGGGTGTCTCTATCTCTTTCTTTTCTCCTTATCAATGAAGAAACCTGATTGATTTGTCTGTTTGGCTTGCTTTATGGCTGTCCCTAGTTGAAAAAATATTTCAGATTGAGAAACTCATTCTGTGGTACCCAAGATGTTGTCCCACCAAAACTTGTCTCATGCTCTCTTTGAAGTTTGGACTTGTGGGGCTTCTCATTCAAAGGTGGCTCAAATAAAATTTAAGAGAAAAATTTGAATAAAACAAAAAATAAATAATAAATTTGGACAGGTGGGGTCTGTTGCAGGAACCCACTAGAATCACTGACTCCTACTCCACTCTCTCTCTCCTCTAACCGCCTGTGTTTTCTTATTGGTTCAATTCTGTGCTGAATGTACTTAAAACAACTAAGGACTCATGTAGTTTCATCTGAGATGTGAGACCACAATAAATTCATTGAACTCGTGTATGAGACAAGTTGAACACAATAAATTCATTGAACCAATTCATGAGATCAAGTTTTCTTTCCTATTAAAATTTGGCTGATAAAAGGGGTTCAAAATTGAAAGCCATAGGTGAATTTCACTCTCCTTTTTTACTGTTGGAGTGACTGATTTTACTCAACACAAATTTAATTAAATAAATACTACGCTTATACCAATTCAACCAAAACATTAGAATAATAGTCCACAAGCTTAACCACTTTGTGTATTTAATCCAAGCTGTGTGATGGATTTGTTTGGTGTTATCCCCTTTGTTGATGGGTCAACATCCATTCCCTGTCATCACCTAAACCATGCCACGTTAAGATTCCTTTCTACTTATAGTTATAGAAATCTGTTTGCAGAGCAACATGGTGCAAAGGGTAATCTCGAATTACTGGCAACTTGGTTTCATTTTAATTTGTTAATTAGTACAATAAACCCATCACTCCAACGTAATTTGTATTTGACCATCCTTCCTAACTCTCACACCTTGTATAGTAAGCTTAACTGCCAATCTTTCAAAATTCTAACTACCCTAGATAGAGGTGTTACGACATAGACTGCTGATGTAAAATAAAGTGTACATAGCAAGGCAAAAGGGGTTTTATTTCCACAATTTCTAAGTCTATATCGTATAAAGTTTGGGACCAACATTATTGAACACATAAATAATAAATGTTATATATCTACGGAGATAAAGAAAGGACAGACAGAAAGAGAGAGAAGTGAAGGAGACTTTTAGGTAATGGACCCATGATCTATAATATATCATGAAAGAGGTAACAGCAATATTTTATATTGTGCTCCTTTTGCAGGTAATATGCCTCCAACCAATTATTCTTTTATGATGCCAAATTGCCAATGATTGGTCTTAAAAAAAAGGTGGTTTGGCTCAAAATATAAACGCTCTCTTGGTTAGGTCAATATGTATTTTAAGCATACACAAACCTTTGTTCCCATCATACCTTACAACATCTTCATGTGGAAGTGTTTTTGAGAAGATTTTAGACAATAGTAGATCATTCCACGAATCTGTCATTACCTTGAGCCGTAATTTTTTGAGCTTCCCCTGTTCAGAAAGGTGATTCGTCTGGATCAAATCATAAAATTAATTATTCTTTTGTTGATTATGTTCAACTATTATGTTGAGTAGCATCATGGTTTGTCGGCTAAGTGACTGAAAGTTCCTTTTGTTATTATTTTTTTGTTTAACATTATTCTTGGGGATAATAGCTGGACCATTTTGCATTTTGGTCTAAATTTGCATCGATACTAATATTGAGCATATGTGATAATTAATTGCTTTTTCATTCTTTATAGGTGAATGGCCATTGGCAGATCAAACTTATGTAAGAGTTGACATGGCACTAATAAATCCACCGTATACTATATGCTAAGAAAAATCAAGGGTGTCAATGAGTGGCAATGGACCGAGGGGGAGGAATAGAAACTTGTAGGGAGTACTATGCTGATTATTAATGGGATCTGCAAAATTCACTCACTCAAACCTTACGTATGTTTTGGTCATAAGAAAAGAGATTCATAAAGGAAAATGTTACTGTACTTTAGTTATTCAGTCCAATTAGCTATTTAGCCTATTAATAGTTCATTTCCATATTAAGGAAGGAACGTCATCTTTTCGCTTTGGATTCCTAGGGCACTAAGTTTGAAGATTCAACAAAATTGTAAGTGCATTGAAGGATAAGATATAAAATCAATAAAAAAAAAGGTGCAAATAAAGCAATAAATAATGAACACATAGTGGGCTGAAAAAATAAATAAAGACTAACGGTAAAACCCTTTAAACTTGCTTGTTATGTTTTTAATCCATCAACCCACTTTTTATAATTATGTAAGATAAAGACTAATAACTACAATGTTGTTCAGTTCAAGAGATGGAAATCCGATTTAGAGGCTTGGTCCAAGGAGGAGATCAAAGTGGTTTGTGAAGACGCTTTCCAATGGCGGATCACGGTGGCGCCAAGCAAGTACACGGTGGTAGTGTGAAACTTGCAATCACTCGAATGCTCAATTCAATAAAGATCTTAAGTTGAGTGAAGAATGAAATAGTGTTAGTCACGAAGCAGAACTTTACACTTTTATACCACGCGTGGAGGTGGGAAAATTAGTTATCCAACTGTAGTTAGTACTAGCGAGTTGTCATTGCTTGCAATACACGCTTCCTTATTGGGTCATGCACAAATAATGAGTCTCCTTATCCATGTCAAGGAGAACCAAACCTGATTATTCCAAGCGGCATGGCCCCCACATGCTAGTCTAAGCTTCTCGACAATCGAGATTAGAATAACATCCTGATTTATTTATCGTTAGATCACTCCCAGAACAAATGTTGCGAATCGTTCCATTAGTTATGGACAAAATACATTGTTTAACTAATTATCTTCTTATTTGAACATGTCAACCATTTTTACTTTGAGAATGTTAGCAACATACTCTCTAGCTAACATGAGAAAAAATTATTAGATGGTTTAAGACTATTATATTTTTAATTAATTTTTATATGACAGATAATTAAATGTTATTAGTTCTATATCCTAAATTGAAAAGATTGAATGTGTTATATCATTGAATAAAGTTATGGAAATTAGAAGGGTTGTTTGTGTAAGTTGTTTAAAATTTTGAGCGTACAAGTATATTTGGCGGGACCTTCACTCCTTTTTCAGAAATCAGATCCTAGCTTTTTTTTCTCGTGTTAATGTGTAGAGGAGAAAAAAAAGGTAATTTATTTCTTTTTTTTCTTCTCTACATTGTTTTTTTTTTTAAGGGTACATTGGTTTTTGTTTATGAATATGTATTAAGGCTCAAGCTTATTTGGATATGATTGATATGAACAATTGATATAAGATTTTGGTAAATATTTGTTCAATGAGAAAATTATGATTTTGTGTATTTTATGACCATGCTTTGCACCAAAAAAGGTCTGCTTAATGGATAAAGCTTTAATGGATCATATTAGACAATAATATTTTTAAATTTGACAAGTTTATTTGTTATCAATATCATTCGAGGAGTGTTTAAAACATATTTTTTTAACACATTTCTTGAAATATTTTTTTATTATTAATTAAAATTTATTGAAAATTATAAAATTAGGATAAATAGTCATTAAATATGATGTAAAACCTATCATTTTTTGTCATTTACAAAATTTTCAACCAATGAGAGAGCTAGTATTTAATTTCAATATTATGGAAGTAGATGAACATCTTGATTATGATTATTCCTTTGCATTTTTTCTGAAATCAAAATATAAATTTTTCCCTGCAAATTTATCCATGCATAACATGGATAGTAAAATTGAATATAATTTTTTAATCAAACACAAAATAACAAAAGTTATCTAAAATTGTTTTAACTCAATAAAAAATTTCATGTCCAGCCTCAATGCCGAGCTCGCATGTATTCAGCAGGGGTTGATCATTGCTCGTGATAAAGGGTTCCAGGCTATTGTTTGTGAGTCGAACTCTGAAGCTTGCGCTCCACTTGATCAACTATGGTGTAGTGCAAACTCATGCTCTAGCTCCTCTGATCCATAGCATCAGAAGTTTGTCTTCCTCTGGTATGAATGTTTCCTTCACCCACATCTTAAGGGAAGGGAACAAGATTGCAGATTGGCTTGCTAAGTTTGGGGCTTCCTCAACTCAAGTGATTCGTTCAAGTAGTGGAATGTGTGTCCTTCTCATAGGCAGATGCCGCAGGAACTTTGTATCCCAGGGGTAGCTTATTTTTTTCCCTTCTGTAGCCTTTGTTTGTTTATTTCCCATTCATTAAAAAAAAAAAAAAAAAACTCCACCAAATTACATAGCAAGTTGTTTCATATTGTCCCATTTGTATTATCTATTTGCTAAGCCTTCTGCATATTTGAGGGCCGAATAATATTGTTTTAAATCTCGTTAAATTTGCTAATTGAGACTTAGAGAGCCTAATCCTAATATTATTTGATTTGTTATGCATCTTTAGTTTTGACCTATGTTATAAACATTTTTACAAGTGCCATGGCTTGAAATTTTGAATTATTTCTAACTACTTAATTTGAAAAAATTATTTTTGTTAAACCTATTACGTCTTTACTAGGTTAAGTGGCATCCAAGCCAGGTTATTCACCTTTATGTAGAAAAATGCAATACACTGTACTGTATTGACAATGACAATTCTAGATTGATAGAAAAGAGAAAAATAACGAAACATTTCAACACCTTAAAAAAAGCCGTATTAGCATAGTTATAAAACCCGATCCGACCTGGCTGATCGGATAATCCGGTCCAGTTTGCTTTTTTTTGAAATTTTTTATTTTTATTTAAAGTTTTATATTATTATCAATTATTATTTTGAATTATAGAGTATAAATGAATGTCTTATTTAAATAATGTTAGTTATATACTTATATATAATAAATACATATATAAATTTAAATTTTTAATATATACCGAATCAAACCGGACCAATTACTGACCCACCGATTGAACCATTGACCCACTACCTTGACCGGGTCAATCACTGAATCGGTTTTAATAACACTACGGTTAAACCTATTAGACAATATTCAATTTGATAAATTTTAATCAATAGAAATGCTTAAGAATATTGAGGGTTACTAGCAGCTGTCAATAAACACAAATGTGGAAATAATAAACCATACAGACATGAAATAGAAGCATACGCCGTCAACTGTAAAGCACACAATGGATCCCGTAACACATAAAACACTGAATGAACCCAAAATTGTATTGTACCAATTGGAAGCTAGTTCTTACGCTCAACTATATATATACACATTAGTAATTTGAGTTTGAGGTTGACGATTACTATACCAAATTGAATAATGGATACGTATAAACTGGGTGTACTAAATTAAATTACAAGCAGTCTCGTGACTCGTGAGTACAAGTTTAATAATAATACATATACGGATCAAAATACATTAAGCATGACACGCATCGCATGAAAATCTCCTCAAGCCTTATGAAGCTTCAGATACCTATGCCATACTTAACCTGCCAAACCAATTAATCAGCTACAAAAGAGAACAAAGTAAGAAGTGAATAAATAAATAAAAATACACTCCTGATTTACAAACATCTTAAACAGAGATCAGCCTCCAACAATTAGAGATGTGAACAATATACATTTAAAAAAAAAACAAACAATTAAAACAATAGTTAAATCAAACTTCTTAAGAACAAATATAGCATAATTATATCCAAAAACAGAAAACTAGCATTAAGTAACAAACAAAAGAAATGCACAAAACATCAAAGCTCTACTAAAAAACACGGCACCGACAATTCACAAAAAAAAAATAGGGAATGATAAATTTGTTGAGCCCGCGTGGCCATCACTGCCCCAAGCAATGTGAAACAGAGAAAGGGGCTCTGACCGCGGGCAGTCTTCATTGCAGGGTTCCGACGGCTAATTTCGTCTTTCAGTCGCGGCGGATCCGGTGGCAGAGCCGTCAATGACGGAGGCTCCGCCGTCACCGTCGCCGCTGCGAATGAAAGGATCGGAAAGGCAACAAACGCGCCGTGGCTTCCTCTGCTCAGATAAGATCAAGTAGTGTTGAGGTTCTGTTTAGGGTTTGTGCTATGCTTAAATACTACTACCACCCACCAACTCTCTTACTTTTATTCCTAAAATACCCTTGCCATTAAATCAACCACACCGCGCTTTCTTTAATTCAAATTAAATTAAATATAAAAGTTAGGCATAATTTCTTATGTACATATTTTTAGGAGTTGGAGTGTTCTAATGTTATTTTTTAATCAAAATTTAAACTTTATTTCGATAAATATTAACATTAAAAATTAACGCAGGTTATAAAAGTGAAAGTTTAATATTATTGGAAAAATATTATTACAGACATATGGTAAATGGCATCTAAGCTTTGTCTTTAAAAAAAAATACAAAAACTATGTATTTTTAAATAAAAAACCTAAATTAATTGTTCTATCATTTTAAATAAATAAATAGGTATAATAATTTATAAATAAATAAAATGGTAAAATTATTTTTATTAAATATAAAACAAAAAATTGTAATTATCACAAAGTGTAACCATTAGAAAGTGTTATTTGTAGCAAATTATTCGCTTTCACTTTTTTATGTCAAGCAATTATAGATGATATTATTTTTCGTATAATTTTATTTCTAGTTATTCGTGAAATTGGAAATGAAAAATGACGGCGGGATTAAATTATTTATTTTAAAATAACAAAGTCAGATTAATTGACATGATTCATGAATGAGTTAAGTATGAGATTCCAAAATGCAAATAGTTGAAAAAAGTTCAAAAATTTATAAAATAAATTCCAATTAGATAAATTGTGGAAAAAAATTAAGTAAAAAAAAAAAAACATATTTCCAGAATATTTTCATAACCTTACACATTTTATCAATTTTATTGGGCCATTATTTGATATTGAACTTTATTTAACCTTACTATGAATGATTGCCAGCTAGAATTACAAATTATAAAAATGATCATTTATGTTTCAAAAATAACCAAACTGCCAACGATTTGTTATTTTATTGCATCCAATAAACAAGAACGCAGTGTATGCAAATCAAAAGTACAATAAATTTTTTTCTCTATCTATATTTCATTTTCACTTTAATCAAACAAAATAAAATACATCTTTATATGTTTTTCCTCCTTACTATCATCTTTCCTCTCATCCAAGTTCCATACATACCAATCTCAAAGAGCAGTATTTACACAAGAAAAACAAAACTCTGAGCACACCCATCATGAATGAATGGTCAGACACAGAAGTCCATTATATCATTTTCTTGACCTTTGAATATTTTCATCCTTTGATGGCGGAGGTGAGGTAGGAGAAGAGTAAGCTGCATGATAAGATGAGGAAACAAGTTGTGCTGCAGCAGGAACAGCCCCACCTACAGTTATTATGACAATGAAACGGTTACCAAACATGGTACATCCACAAAAGGATGAAACAAACCTCATCCAACTCTTCCAAGGAATGCTAGCAACACACTCTCGAATACTCTCCTCCTAACACATTCTATGATTGGTTTAAATTTATTGGAAACTACAAAATCATGAGAGTCATTAAATAAGATGTGAGACCCATAATTTTTTGTTTTTTTCAAGAAATTTCAACCAATGATAAAGTGTTTTAGATAGTGTGTTGCTAGCATTTCTCCTTCCTATAAATGAAGACTTCTGTGACTAGAATTGTCAGATGTTAACATGTTAAACACCAAGCTTATTCTTCAGTTAACGCAACAACTTAAAAAGTTTACCGTGTCAATCAAGAGTAAGACTATTCAAATATATTAATAGAATAACTAGCACTCCATTGAAATAGAAAACATAATCAAGGCAAGTATGTTTTGTCACAGCTCACAAAACAAGTTTTTTAACTTCTGAACACCACAATTTTGTGGGTGTTTTTGTTTTTTGATTTTTTCCCTACAAAGTTACACATTTGTTCAGCCTTAGGTACATGTTCAGAAACTCACCCGCCAATCCAGCACAGGCTGAAGAGAATACTATCACAGGTGGTGCCTGAATTGCAGAAAGGTTTATGTCAGTATAACAGTGAAAAGGTTTAGACTGAATTAAGAAGGCACATTGACACATAGTATTCAAATGTTCAACTTGTGAGTCAAAGCTCTATGGCTATGATGATTCAACATCTATGAAACTTCATTCCAAAAGATACAGCAAAATGTATAATGACTGCAACCTCAGTGGTACAAATTACACATTTAAGAAAAGAAGAAATGAGTCCAGCTGAGTTTACAGGTAATAAAAAAGCATTAGCATTGGACTAGGAACTCAACCAAATGATGAATGCATCAAAAACAAGACTGATCCAAAATGGATAACAATGATGATCCAAGATGGTGCAGACAACTTTCACCGTTTTAGAAAATATAACTAAAATTTCCTGAGGGAAAAAAGTTTGAAGTTGATGCATAAAATGTAAATTCAAGAATGTAACAAATGCCTAACCCCTTTTCCCAAAAATATTATTTCCCCCTTTGAAAAAGTGAAAAATCACTCTATCTATCAAGTCCAAAATTTAGTCATCAAAGAATTATGTGTGTAGGAAACATGGAAGGAATGAACTAATAATCACAGTGAATCCTCCAATTTTAAGTTCTATTCATGAGTATTTTGCAGATTATAGAAGGATATAAGTCATTATACTTATATTTGAAGTGGCAAAATGACTCTAGATAAGCAGAGGAAGCAAGGGTGCCTAGTTCACAGCGTCACAGGGGCTGTACCTTTAACACTATGAAAGTTTACCAGGTATTCTATCTGTTAACTGTCACATGAGTCATGATGTCACGTATATGCAAGAATAATTTCGATACCTTGCAAGAATTAGTTTAGGGGTCATATGGTTTTATTTGTATATTTAAGAGTTTACATAAAGTTGCCAATAACAACAACTGCATCACTTTGCCATTCATTAGAAGGATAATACAGAATCTTATATAAGAGTTTATCCATCATTTCTTAGTAAAAGAAAGGAAATTTCCAAGTTCATAACTGATAACATTTTTAAGAAATAAGAACGAATATGATGTGCTCAAGTCATAAAAGGGAATATTATGAACTGTTTAGGATCCTTAATCTTATAATCTAAGAGTTCATTAGTCTAAGATTTACATTTCCGGAGTATTCAATATGAGGAAAAATCATGAACTATTGCAATAAGCCAAATTTTAGTAAAGATGAATGCATAAAAACTAAAAACAAGACCAATAAAAAGCACTGAAAAACTTACACCAATGAGAAAATGCAACCACATGGGTCCTTTGATCCTTCTTTGGACAATCGGCATAACTGCATCAGAGAACAAAAATTTACTTCTGAATACATTACATATGTGAAAATATGTAGGTTTCATGGACATGAGATTCAGTGCCAGAGAAGGATTGAAAGTCGAAGAAAAAATGCATGCACCAACAAGTGACAATATAAAGTCTTTTACCCTGACATTCAATCACAAACCACCATTATGATAAGCTCACTAACTTTTATAATAACTATCTTGAAGTCATTCCAACAAAAATTTCTGATTAGTTAACCACGTAAAATCTTTCACTAACAGTACATGCCTATTGAAACTCTTTGAAGATTCAGTATAATATTGCAATCATCTAAGAAATAAGTATAAATACACATTTATAGAGCTCCGTGTTTAAAATCAATACTTTAGTTTCTAAGTATCAAAATTAAAGCCTTCAGTTTGGAAGATAAACAATTTCCACAATTAAAATTAACGGACGAATCAAACTTAATGGTTCTCGTTCATCATGTTCACAACCCAATACATGTCCCAACTCAAGTTTGAGTACAGTACATCTTAAAAGCAATAATACAGACACAAAATAACAGGCAGCAACAGATCACTAAGATGAATTACCCACCCCCTTAAATTTTAGAGAATCTTAGCAGGCTAATATATGCTATAATATAAATCAAAAAGTGAGGAACAAGAACGCATACCAAGATTGAATCCATAAAATGCACTTGCAACGCCGCCAACGGCAGAACCAATCTGAAGTGTTATAACCCCACAAACAAAGATCAGAAATTTCGCACACCCATATAAATATCGAAGAATAAAATGAAGTGGGTGTGAAGAATTTACCATGGAGAAGCTATCCCTAATGAGAGGCGAAACGGTCCAGTGACTGGTTTCCTGAAGAAAAGTCGAAAGTTAGAAAGAAAGAAAAACAAAAGGGATAAAATTGATAAGAGGGAAAGGAAGA
>PYAF01006334.1:485855-500291 GCA_007407185.1 Glycine tomentella
CCCACAAACAAAGATCAGAAATTTCGCACACCCATATAAATATCGAAGAATAAAATGAAGTGGGTGTGAAGAATTTACCATGGAGAAGCTATCCCTAATGAGAGGCGAAACGGTCCAGTGACTGGTTTCCTGAAGAAAAGTCGAAAGTTAGAAAGAAAGAAAAACAAAAGGGATAAAATTGATAAGAGGGAAAGGAAGAATAGTAATTGCGAAGAAATACACCATACCATGTCTTTGGAAAGGGGTCCTGCGCAGTGATGGCATCGAACGTTTTGATCACAGCTACTGAGTTTGGAGGCTTCCATGGCACTGTGTTGCATAGAGCATAACCTAACCAGAACAGAACAGAACCCTCTGCTGATGTACTATTCCAGGAACACACAGCTGACCTTGGTTTTTTTTTTTTTTTTTTTCTTAACCCTAGTTTCATGATGGTGGTCTTAGTTATGACTTATGAAAAGTCCAAATAAAACTAAAATATAATTTAAAAATAAACATGAATTTTTTTTAAACGCTATTTTGTAAATTTTTAGTTGTATGTAAATTCATCTTCTCTTTAAGTAAGGTCAGTTAGAGAATCAAAATTAATAATGACAAAGTTAATAAATATTTGTATTGTATGAAAATTTTTATTATTGTTTAATTTTTTTAAGAGCGTTCAAATATTTTTTTAAAAAAAATAATGTATGACTAACCGTTTATGGTCTATGATTTATCTTAGAAAATGACATAATTCAACGTATATATCACCGTTCTTATTCATAGTATAATACTAGCGAGAAAGAAAAACTAAAAGCATCTATCTATCCTGTTTCACAGAATAAACAAAATCTTATTTTGATAAATTGTGAAAGATACAGAAACAATAGACTTACTCCTAATTGAAGTTTTTATCGCGTGGGTGCATAGTCGAAATGCCTGAAAACAAAGTCTATATATACTTCATAGAGAGTTTTAGATATACGTTTATTAGTACTTTTTATCCATGGGATTTATGGGAAGATATATATTGATTGGCTAAACTAATTCGAGCTTCCCTGTCTTCATCAAGCTCATGAAGGGATAAATGAATGGAATATTCAATTATGCTGAAAAATGAATACATCAGCAAATTATGTCATGAATTTATGACTAAGCTTCATTTAAAAAGCACGTATATCCACCATTTAAACTTTTTTTTTAAACTGCAAAATATTTGTAAACTTTTTTTTTCTGACAGCAAAATATTTGTAAATTAATAACATGCTTCTATTATTTTCTTAAGGTAAAATATGTTTTTATCTTTTGAAAAAAATTTAAAAAAAAATATTTGGTTTAATCCTCTAAAAAATTTGTCTTATTTTTGTTTTTCTAACTTAAAAATACTCCATTTCTGATTTTTAAAATAGTTATAATTAATATTTAATGACAATTATAAATCATTAGAAAATAAACTTTTTGAAAACTAAAAGTTGAATATTTTCAAATTAGAGAGATGAAAAAAAACATTTTTTTAAAGATTAAAATCAAATTTTAAAAAAAGCATATTTTATCTTTTTTTAATGCCATTGGGATTTTGTAGAAGAAAAAAAACGAAAGAAATAATTATTTTGATCTCTCAAAAAGTATAATTCAATGTCACTTAGACCCTTAAAAGTATTAAGATTACAAAAAGGGTAATAAAAGTACAAATTATCTATCATTTTAGTTTTACCGTTAAGAAACTCTGGTTAAAGTTTACCCCTGCGCCTACATACATGTAATTTTCATTTTCATATGTCTATCATGCACACACTATTAGCTGCTACATAAAATCATTTTATTGTCATATGTCATTCATACTACAATCAATTACCACATAGGTAAATAATGTATGACATAGAAATATATTAACTTAAACGGAAATCTTTTAAAGGTATGATAAAAGTGATTAAAGTTGTCAAAATATTAAAGTATTTTAGAGAGCTTTTTATATAAAGGTAAAAATGGTTTAGACAACACCTAAAACAAAACAAAAAAAAATTAAAATTAGAAGAACAATTTGATAAGTCTAGTTCAATTAATAATACACACTGAATTATGAGAAAAACTTTTATTTTATTCTCATATAATATATTCTTAAAGAAAAACGATGTGCTTTAAGATAACTAAACTTTGAACCAAAAATTAATCTATAGCTTATCTACATAACTGAAGTTTGTACACACGGAAAATTTTATAAGGAACAAATCCGAACTTAAATAATTTTAGAGTGAATTAAAACATATTTACTTTATTATTTTCATATTCTATTCAACTATAGTTTTTTATTTCATTTTTTTACCTACTTTATACTCTCTTTTTTTCATTACAAAACGTATTGCATTCATCGCTTTTTATCTGAGTGGAAGGATTCAAAGAGTGTTAAAGCATCATTTTGCTATTTTAATTTAGATATGAATTAGTCTAGGGCTGCCAATGGCTATCATTCATTTAACATATCCTTTCACATAGAATCATATTCACTCTCACGGGTATAAATGTCCTTAACATGACATTTCTTCCCCTCTATTAAATTCGTTGTCATATCAAATCTTATATAATCATATATTATAATAATCACAGATAGCTATTTATATGATCAAACTAAATATCATCTGATTATAAAGCTGATGATCTGAATTGAAGACTAGGACAATCCCATCAGACAAAAAAAAAGTGGAAAAGGTACTGGAATTATCCAAGTGGAGACAAACTAATCACGAATCAATTAGCAAGGGAACAGTCCAATTGTCAACCAACAAGGTCACTTCCCAGATGAAAGAAAAGTTGAAGGTAACTTGAAATCTTATTAAAACATCTAAACATGGCAATTTCCCATAATTGATATTAGTCAAGATGAATGCTGAAAAGAGCATCTGATTACAATTAGTAAAAAGATAGGTGGGGAAGTGAGAATCCATTTTTTGTGGCTTCCGGAGAAGAAGAATAACATAATTCTTTACTTAAGAATATAATATATAGGCTTTAATCTAAGTTAAGATTCTGATATTCACATTCCCAAGAATCTTTGAAACTTTCCTTTTCCCTTCTTTATTTTTTTCCCCCTTTTCCCCGCAAGGAATAGCATTCCGTGGTCATTTCTCGCTTTTCATTTCAATCAACAGTATGCCATATATGTGCTCAACAAATGGTTTTGTTCATGATTGACCATTTTGTCCACAAGTTGGTTCTCATTGTGTTGTGTCCTGTGCTTCTTCTCATTTCACAGCTGCTTCTAGCACTCAGAAGTGAATCTATCTAACGTTAGTGTAACATGTAAAAATAATAATGAAATACAATATAACCAAGAATATATAAAAAATTATGTCCCATGTCACAGGTAGGACATTACTATATTGTTAGATAAAGCCAATTGGATACTACTAGAAAGAGATAAGTACTCCTCGGTTTTGTACAAGCACATACTCTTTAAAGATGCGAAAGACTTGAAAGTAGAAGGACAGTTTGGCAGCATCAAGGAAAGATAACTAATCAATATGGAAAGAAAAAAAAAACGGTTACATGCAGAATAAGCATGATATCATAGCTGCCAGAACAAAGTTATGCCATAAATGGATTTGGTTTTGAAGACTTTACAGCTTTCTGTGATTATCTATATACAAACTCAAACAGAATCAAAGCATGGTTTCAGCTAAAAAGAAATGACATGAAAGTTGCAGCAACATATTTTTCTATTTATGGTTACTTCTGATTACATCATAAACAATCATGGTCAACAATGATATAAAATTAAACATGCAATGCAGAACTAAGACTTACACCAGTTGGTAGATAGAAGCAATACCAAAAGGTGAACGTATGTAAAAAGGTCAGTTTCCTTTATTCTGTTCCAATAACATCCTCGTTTTTATTTTTTTTTATGCTTATGTTCCTTTTCATTGTCACCTGATATTATACTATTAAACACCTCCCGTATTTTTGCGATGGGATACATTCTAATTCTATATACAATATGAAAAAGTAGACCTCGAGTTACATGAAGAGTTATGATGATGAGTGTGTTTTTATTTACTTTTTTTATATGAATTTTAAAGTCTTATAGTAGGGCTCAAGACAACAACTTCAAATAAATGCTCTTTGCCAAGTGGTTATACTAAGTCCATCTAAGGAGAAAATTCGATATCAAGACGGAAAAGTACCAAATCAATCCTCTTGCCCAAATTATTCCAATCCACATGCAAGAAAACTACTTAGGAACTCAGCTTTAACTTTGTCCAAAGTCTCTTGGGATTCTCCTGGCCGCAATAAATATATTCTCAAAAATCAGAATCAAGAACAAGAACAAGGAGAAGTGATATCAAGATACTGTTCAAGGAATCTTTGGTTAGGTCAATTTATTTTCATGGTTTCTATAAGCTGTCCTTAAAATGTTCATCTTACTGACCTCTTTAGCAGCTGATGAATTGGTATCATCAAATCAGATACGGTTTACAAATGGCCCTCTACTCCTACATTTATGTGATGACAAGTTGTTTTCTGTTTTATGACTTATTATAATCTAATTTATTCTGTATTAGCTGTTAATCATTTAAATGTTCTTCGTCGAATTTTAATCACCTAGTATTAAACCACTTACTCTTACAGTACAGTGTACAACACTACAATCTTTCTTCTTTCCAATTGAAAAAATGGAGATTTGCATGCACTTGACACATGCATTGCCTGTGGAAAGCGTGGCTTTAATTAAAACTGAATCAGATTCTAATACATTTTCTAATTATTTTCATAGTGGTTTAGCATGGTATATGCCATTTAGTGAAAGGAAAGTTCCCCACGGATAAGAACAAGTGTATACAGCAAAAAAAAAAATTAAAAGTGCATGTGGTAACATAAGGAATGAGAAATGTACCTATTCTTAGTTCTTACACAAGAATCAGCTACATTAACCATGGTACAAGTCAAGGGCAAGGGAAGTGGTCCTATGCTGTAGTACTGTATTTAACCAAATGCAAGTATAAAAGCAAGTACAATTCTTCTATCTTTCCCTTTTTATTAGGTCCCGCATGCTTAGGATTCCAGAGGATGGGGCCTGAGTTTTTGTGCCAAAGAAAGAATGAGAAGTTCAGGGTCCATCTTCCTTATATTTAAAACGGTGCAGGCTGAATAAGTACCAAACTTATTGAAGGAGACAAAACAGAATGTGTTCTTATTCTGTTCCTTACCTCCAAACAGTTCCATGAGAAGCATCTTCATGTTAGGAAGTCCCACATCGCTTGCCTCAATCCTTGGGATGCAGTTTATAGTTTATATATTTATTAGGCAACTTCACTTAATATCAATTGGATTCATGATAAAATCTAGCGTAGCATTAGAGCCTATAGTCCATCTTGATTATGGCATGGTGCTCTCTAGTCAATGGAATCCTTCATATATAACCCATTATGGCCTTCCTTCATGTCTTTGTCTGCAAACTTTACCAAAGATAACATTCAACCAACCCCATATATCATGCTACTAAGGAACTATGTACATTAACAAAGGACATGTAAAATGGCTCCAAGATCAAGGTGTGGAACAACAAATTTAGGCTTCTAAGTTCTAAGAATCTTCCTCTAGAACAAAAATAATGGCTGTTCCAAGTCGAGAGGGATATCAGATTCCCTAGAACTAAGTCAGAAAGAAAAAAAAAAAAGGAAATACTACTTCAAGTGTGAGCATATGATTCCCACTTTTATCTGGCAAACGAATAAGAATGCATATTGGGTTAAAATTTGAAGGATCAATTCTGGAACCTAATGCAGTTTGGAAAAATTGATATTTGCATATAACTTTTTATATATATATATAAAAAAAAAAAAAGAATACCCATTTTCATAGGTTCCTCGTTATACGAAAGTAAGGGGGAGAGATACGCAACCTTACACTTATATATGCATAAATACTGTTTTCAGATCAAACCCATGACCAAAAAGTCACTAAGACACAATTTTACTGTTGTGTCAGGGCTCGCCCTCACATAAACTTTTTAATGCATATCTGAATATTAAAATGTTTTGATTTTATATGCAATTCCTGCACAGGAAACCCATAATGCGTGTGGATAAATGTTGTGCATGGGAAAAAAATTATTTCCTAAGTTTTATTGCAGAGGAACTCAAATGGAGGAAAGCACTATCTTAGAATGGAAAAATGGAACTAGAAAAAGGGGTCCACTAGTGAACAAAAGTAGGAAGGAATAATATCTATTTCTCAGGTCACCGCACATTAAGATTAAGTTGGGTTTTCTATTGGTTCTATCCAAGATTCCATGGGATTACTAGCCTCCCCTCCGGCTCTCAGATATAAATACCAGTTTCAGCATGCTTGCCACTGAAGAGAAGTGTGTATAAGAGAAACAAGACAAGCACAACAAGCATTCCGAAATTCTCTATTTGTTAGTATCAGGACTAGTAACAAATTAACTTGAAAATAAAGCTTCATCTAGTTTCATCTTCCATAGGTAGAAAACGTCATCAGGTAATTACACAAATGGTCTTCAGCACTGGGAATTAAGTTGTTAGTTTTTATATGTTGGGGTGCCTATAAGTGGTTTTTGTAGGTGGGAATGTACCATCATCACCAACACCAAGGAAAAAACATTCATTCTTCTTCCAGAATGCCAATCCCCTCTGAGAGGCACCTGTTCCTTCAAGCAGGAAATGGGTCTGGTGATTCTGGACTTGTGCTTTCAACTGATGCTAAGCCTAGATTGAAATGGACACCAGATCTTCATGCAAGGTTTATAGAAGCAGTCAACCAGTTAGGGGGAGCTGACAGTGAGTACTCACATTAGCTTTTGGATCATCAAATTTTGAGGAACATAGAATTTGAGTTCACTAATGCAACTTAACAATCTTTCTATTGCAGAGGCAACTCCAAAAACAGTAATGAAACTAATGGGAATTCCAGGGCTTACCTTGTATCATCTAAAGAGCCATCTTCAGGTAAAAATCATTTGTCATCTGCATTAACTTTGGTTATAAGATTTCATTCATTTTATGCCTTACATCTACAGTACTTGCAAGCCATTTGAATTTCAGTATCATTCTGCCTCCCAAGTTGAGAATTAAACCTAATTTTTGCAAACCAAAATCTCTACCTATACGACACCTGAAGTTTCATTTCATTAAATGGAAAATTCTTCTTCATATAAGACTTTCACACCATACGAGTTAAAAGGATGTTGCACATAAAGAAACATGCATATCAAATTTGTTTCCTTTCATCTTGTCCAATTGTCCTAATTGTTGTTTTGGAATTGGCATAAATGTTTTCCAACACTATATTGTATATAAAAAATTTATTAAAAATATGATATATTGTGTATAGAAGTCATACACAAATCATTATCCATCCCTCCTTCATCATAGCTGATCATTTATATTCGTAAATTTACTTCATTGTGATCTTGAAATCATTAGTCTCAGGTTTCAGGCCTTATAAGTTGTAATAGTTTGGAAGTTATATGCTTTTTGCTAAATTATATATCATATATTAGCAAAGTTATCCTGTCTGATGCATCATAGAGATCTGAGTTTGTAATTTTGAAGAAAATTTGTCATATATGAGATGCACAAAGCCAGAAGTATAGATTGAGCAATTACTTATCTTTTCCGTTTTGTCCCCAGAAGTATAGATTGAGCAAGAATCTGCATGGACAAAGCAACAACATGACACACAAAATCAGTAAGAGACCAACCTCTTTTCATTTTTCTTATCTACTAATAAACCAGAGAGCTGTATTTGATGGTTAAACTTACCATACCAGCAACAAGTGCAACAACTGGGGAGAGACTTTCTGAAACCAATGGTACTCACATGAACAAATTAAGTCTTGGACCGCAGGCTAACAAGTAAGAAAAACGAACATTTTTCACATGCTTCATGTAATCTTTTTTGACATGAACATTCTATTACTTGAAATTTTAGTTATACTAATGTTCAATGCCTTTTGCCAGAGATTTGCATATAAGTGAGGCACTGCAGATTCAGATTGAGGTGCAGAGAAGGCTCAATGAACAACTTGAGGTGAATCTTAGAAACAACTTGCTGTGTATGCATTTTCCATCCTATAATTACGAAGTGTAAATAGTCTATGCACTAATACTATAAAGGGTTTTTAAGTTGTCATCAAATTACATAGTAACTTTATTGACTTTTTGTAATAACTACCTAAAAAATCTTAAAATTTTATTAAAGATTATTTTTTTATTAATTGACAATGTAAAAGTTCTTACACTGACGTTAGTGTATGTGTATAGAAATTAAACTTTTATATTAAACTAATGATCTGTCTAAATTACAGGCACACAGCTTTCAACTTTTTGGCATCCAAATTTCTTTCTCAAATTCTTACAAAACATCCTGAATCGTTTCAGGTACAAAGACACTTGCAGCTTAGGATAGAGGCCCAAGGAAAATACCTTCAGTCTGTGTTGGAGAAAGCTCAGGAAACTCTTGGCAGACAGAATTTGGGAATAGTAGGACTTGAAGCTGCAAAAGTTCAACTTTCAGAGCTGGTATCCAAAGTCTCATCACAGTGCCTCAACTCAGCATTCACAGAGCTGAAGGATTTGCAAGGATTTTGCCCTCAGCAACCACAAACCAACCCGCCAAACGACTGCTCAATGGACAGTTGCCTCACCTCCTGTGACAGATCACAAAAGGAGCAAGAGATTCAAAATGGCTTAAGACACTTCAGCAGCCATATGTTCATGGAACAAAAGGAAGCCAAAGAAGCTCCCAACAACCTAAGGAACCCTGAACTCAAGTGGTATGATGATGGGAAAAAGAACACCTTCCTTGCCCCATTGAGCAAGAATGAAGAGAGAAGAAACTATGCTGCTGAATGCAGTCCTAGCAACTTATCCATGTCCATTGGACTTGAAAGAGAAACAGAAAATGGAAGCAGCATGTATCCTGAGAGACTAATCACAGAAAGCCCATCACATGGTAGAATCAGGCCACAAACAATGAAACCAGTCGATGAAAAAGTTTCTCAAGATTATAGGTTGCCAACTTCTTACTTTGCAGCAGCAAGATTGGACCTAAACACTCATGGAGACGATGAAGTATTGTAAACAATTGGACTTGAATAGATTCAGTTGGAGCTGAGAAAACACATTACAGAAAACAGTTACGCTTCTTCAAAATTTGATTCAGCGTAAGAGGAGGATAGTAGGAACAGTGTGTTGTTAGTTACTAGTTACTACAATACAATTTCAGCTGCTCTTTCTTTCAACCCAACAAATGACCAGATATAAGTCATTTTTTGCCAAATGAAATAAGTTGCAATTGCAACAACAAGATCAGTGATAAATATTTGTAAGCAATCATTACAAAGGAGATAGCTCCAGCAACATAAGGTTTTATTCTAGTTTATTCAAAATTCATGACATCATGTAACATGCATTAATTATTCTTGAGACCAACTTCTATTCGAATTAAAAATTGAAATGACACTAATATATAAAATGGCGTTAGTTTTACTCTAAACATCACACCTCTGCATGTATACTGCAATCATAGATTATTTAAAATTCTGAAAGTGTTCATGTTATTCACATGTATACGTGAAACATCCACGGTCTAATGTAAACACCGAACGCCCCATTGGAAACATATTAAATGATTGGAAAGAAGGATGTGAGGTGATTATGAGTTTAAAATGTTTGGGTCAATTCATCATGTTGCCGACACCATACCGTGCATGAATAATTGCTTTCAGTAAAGGGCTTAAGGCTACTGTAAAATTATTGCATACTCATGTTACATGCTGGCATTTAACCAAGCATACCTAGACAATAAATTATTGACACATTATTACTTGACAATTTGTTAAGAAATTATTGGTCTATCACATCTAATTTGGGCATTCCAAAATTGCATAAGTATTTTCTTAATTTAAAGAAATGAATAAATGTAATAATACAAAAGTGAATAAACATATTTTGTTTTCCTAACGTAAACTACTTAGGTCTTAACAATATTGACATCAATTTAGAGCGTCAATCGTATAAAATAATGACATCAATTTAATCCCTCAATATTATGACCTATACAAATAAAAGTATTTTTTATATTATTTTTTTAATGAAGAATCAAATTAAAAACATATTGAAGTTAAGTTAAGAATGAATTATTTGGATATTATTTGAGTTTGATTTTTGACAGAAATAATTATTGGTTAGACTTTATTTATTTTCTGATCAAATTTTAAATTAATTAAGGTAGGATCTCTTTATATTGATGAACCAATTTAATGGAATTTATCTTTTTAATCATATAATAATTACCATTTCCACTCAATAAAAAAAGTCAATGATATATATTTACCTAAAAATTTATATTAAAGTATACATTCTGTCCAAAAGTTTATTACTATTTTTCATTATTTGTGTATTTACTTAATTAATTAATTCTCGTAGTTTAATTTAAACTATTTAAATTGAATTTCCTGTTCCAAAATTCCATCAAATGATCAACAATAAAAATAAACAAATATTAAGGAAAGCTGAATTTTATAATTTTATACAAATCAATGATATACCATATTTCTATTTCATTTCTTCTGTCAACTGTTCGATAGAATGTTGGAATGAATGATTTAATTTGAACAAATGGAAAACTATAAAAGTAGATTGAATAATTAAAATTAGAAGAAACAAAATCACAGATAAGCTAAAATATTGGACTAAAAAATGTAAATAAATCTATTATTTTTTATATTAATAAAGGTTTTGATATTCTAATTAAAGATCGAGGAGGGGGAATGGGCTTAATTTACACCTAAGATAATAAAAGATGATTTTTTTTTATAAAAAGAAAAAGAGAGAGAGTAGTGCGTGTCTATAACTTGATTATCTCAAGGGACTAAGATAGGATTAATCTCATACTAAAGATGTGTTAAAATTGTTTTTCTTCTTTATTTTGACATAAAAAATGTTTTAAAAATCATGAATTTAATTTCTTTCACTACTTTTACAGACAACAATCATGTTCCTATAGAGTTAATCTTGTTCTATGGTCGTCTTGGTGTCTGTTCGTCTCTTTTGTATATATTTTCATAGTTTGTATACTGTGCTGCATTATGCATCTGTATTATTGCGCTGGCTTAATTAGTACCTCTTGTAGCTTTAGGTTTTGTTTGGGAATTTGAAGGGGAAGGGAAAGAAAGAGATTCAAGGAAAAGGGAGGGGAAGGAAAGGGAGGAAAATGAGGGAAATTTATTCTTCTTTAGTTGGAGTTAAAATTATATTAAGAGAAGGAAATTGAAAATTAATAAGATATTTTTACAATTTTACCCTTATTTCAAAAATTAATACACTTTATATTTTACAAATAAAATTTAATTTTAAATTAAAAAAATTATATAATGGTTTGGATAGTAATTTTATTACTTTTCTTCTAAAATTTTCAAATTGGGGAAATAACAATTTTAATAGTTTGGAGAAATTTAGATGAGTTTTTAAAATTCTCAAATTTTTTTCCTTAAAAATTAAAACTCTCAAACAAGGAGATGTTACTACCTAAACCTTTACATTCCCTCCCTTCCCCTCTAAAATCTCTCTCCCAGACAAAACCTTAGGATATCCCCTCTAAAATCTCTCTCCCAGACAAAACCTTAGGATAGTGTATTATGTTGCCTTGAAAAAAAAAAAAACTTATACTAACAATTTTTTTATGCTATTTATTTAGATTCTTTAGGTTTAAATTAAGTCTCGCTAATGTATTATGAATGTCTTTTCTCACAAGTGTTGTATATCGATCGAGTCAAACTCATGATATAGTGAAGGTTTCTCAATCTTGTTTGCATTCGCGTGCTTATATATGAATGTTGCGCACAATTTAAAACGCAAACACGCATACCTTAACTAATATATAATGCGTCAAAAAAAAAACTAATAATATTACAATTTTCTAAAGCAGTCTTATAAGAAAAAAATTCTAAAGCAGTTATAAATTAATAAAGTAAAAAGGTATTTCATTTTTTTCCTGGAATAGAATTTCGTTTTATTATCAATCCCAAAAAAACCATTTGGGCCTTTGGGGTGCTAAAATAATTATAATTTTTCATATGAAGAACACATACGTGTGTTGCATTAAAGGAAATAAGAAAACTAAATTATTTTAAGTAAGAAATATATAGGAAAAAATGAAAAAAAATATCTAGAGGACATAATGGCATCAAGAAAAAGTAATAAAAATGGCATTATAATGATGGAAAAATGGTAAAAATAGGGGATTGAGATGAGTTGCCCCATTCATGTCTCTTTTTCGTTTCTATATATAATTAAATACCATATCATTAATAAAAAAATCTCCTTAAATAATAATAATAATAATAATAATAATAATAATAATAATACATTTTCCAGTCATCTATTATATTGATGAAGTGCAAATTATTAATAAAAAGAACAAAAAAATAGTTTTTTTGAGTCCAAAAGTAAGATATTTCTTTTCCAGTCCAATAGACAGTGCCACAGTGGGATGGGCCAACCTCAAATGTAACAAATGTGGGAATGGACATCCAAACACGCGGTGCATCTTCTAGAGCAGAATTAGAACAATACAAATTAAACAAGTTCCATATCTAATCAAGTTATACGCGGTCTAGTATTTTGAAGATGACTTTTGGCCAACCCCTTGAAAAGACCAAAAGTATCCCAGTAGTTGGCATCATATATTTAAAAATCGACTTGATGACTGATCGAGTTATGATATTGAGTTATTGAACTAATGATCAAATTAATAAATCATTAGTTGATTGATAAGATCCGATTTATAATAAAAAAAAACTTATATTTGTTATAAAATCTTTCTTCTGGCACATTGAAATTCATGAATCATAAAAAACATAAATAAAATATAAATAACACAAGTTAAAAAAATGACTATCATCTCTAATCTTTAACATTAAAGGCATCAATGACAGTATATATAAATATTCACACTAAAATGAAGCATGGCTATATGACATCAATGTAGATTATAAAATATAAAAAATCAATCCAAAGTTTCAAATCACAGTTTAAAAAATTATATGAGACCTTAATTTCACCTTCAACTCAATCACAATTAACCTCACTTCTAAATCAATTTAACTCAACAAAGAATGCAATTGCAGTCACAAAAAATGTTTAACTATGAATGAAAAGATCAATTAAACTCAAAATTATACAAATAAAACAAAACAAAAAAGAAAAAAAAAATTAGTTGGACTCACTTGCAACTCTGGACAACATTGCAGGTGAACTGGGTGGGTCTAACAAGATGGCGGCAGCACGGAGCCACAATGAGAGGAAGGAAGGAGAGGTTGGCGAGCGGAGCCGCGACGTAGAGCGACTAAGCGAGATTGCGAGAGGAAGAAGATAAGCCGATAGGAATTCTAAAATTAAAAGGCTTAGGTCGTCGGTTTGACTGCAAACACAGTTAGGTCAATCCGGGTCACTTTAAATCAAAAATGTATCCGATCGAACTTATGATTCAACCCAATCTAATTACTAGGTCACGGTTCAATCAATCAAATTGACTAGATAAATCCAAGTCTTAAAACTTTGATTGAAATCCTCTTGTTTATGTCCACATCTCTCTTCTTCAAATCAAATCCAATAAAAACAATGATACCGGAAAATTGAAGCGCCAAAATCTTCATACTTTCCACAATGCATGTCCACCTCACAAAAACTCTGCAATAAACCACTCGCAACCCAAACTAAAATCTTTGAAAAAAATACCATCAACACGTTTTTTAAAACAATTAGAAATGTATTGGATTAATATTTTAAAATATTATTTTAACATAAAAGAACCTTTATCAATTTTAAAAATTATGTAGGAATATTATAATTTATTAAATTTTTTATAATAGTTTAAATTTTAATGGATTTATATTATAAGAATTTAAAGGATTTTATAGATTTATAAGATTTGAAAAGATTATGAGAATTTTTAAAACATATTCAAATTTATAAGAGTTAGTGAAAAAATAATAAGAAATGATGAGGTTTATATAAAAAAAAGTAAAATTAATATAATTTTTTAATATTTTAATAGCTAAATCGATTATAACTTTATGTTTTTCAATACTAACCCTTTTTCAATAGCATTTTCTCATTCTTAGTTTTGGATTTAAACAATAGATCTTAAATTATACCTTGGTTTCTAATTTTTTAATTACTATAATTATTTCATGATAAATTTAATGACATGTTTAAATAGAGTAGAAGAGAATGGTAATAAATCTGAGTTTCCAGAGCTCATTTGTATCATTAATTGGTAGCCTTTAAATAGGCAAAGGAAAGATAACAAATGATAACACATAACTACATGATCTACGCAGGATAAGATAAGAATGGGATAACACATAACTACATGATCTACGCAGGATAAGATAAGAATGAGATAACAAACTCCTAAACCTTATCTACGGTT
>PYAF01006334.1:503812-520865 GCA_007407185.1 Glycine tomentella
ATGTTTGGTTAAGTTATTCTTTCTTGAAATATATTTATAATTATTTAAATATTCTTATTATGTTAAAAAGATTTTTTTCATAATACAACATAATTTTATTATAAAACCAACAAATGAAAAACAAATTATATTTAAAAAGTTATATATCTCATATTTTCATGAAAAAACCTCTTTTACTACTCATTTATTATTTATTAGAATATAATCCAAAATATAGATATACTATAATCCAAAATATAGATATATTTGTTAGCATCACATCATAAGTGAACAAGAAACAATTGAAGGGAAAATGAAAAATTATTGTGGATAAAATTCATGAGATTACTGTTTAATAAAAATTGGCACATAAAGAAGATTTTGAGAATGATAAAAAATAAAGATTGTAAATGAATGAATTATTAAGATGAGAGTGTGATATGGGTAGGAAGGAGATATATGTGTATTTTTACTCAAAATGAAAATTTTTGTCCCATGAAAATAAATATTACCTACCTTCTCCATCGGGATTAAATATTGGTTGAAGGTAGAATTATTGCTTAATTATCCACATAAAAAATATACTTGAGATTAATTAATTTATTAATTCTTAGGAAATGCAAGATTATTTTTTCACCTCCTGTATTCCTCGACCAAAAAATCTACTCGTGAAAGAAACGCCCTCCTAGGAAACACTGATAGAAAACATTAAAGTTGAATAATAAGAAAAATTAAATTAATTATATATATATATATTGTGACCAGTTTATATTAATTGACAGTATAATATTATTATAATAAATAATTCTTCAATGTACAGAAATCCAATGCATATATTATTACATTAAAATCTTTAATTAGTCATAAATGGGTCTACAAGATTAAATGTTGAGTCGATAATTTTATTGAGAGATATAAATCTAGTTTATTCGCAAAAGGCTATACACAAGTGTTAGTCTAAGGGGGTATATTGGATTAGAATTTTAAAATACTATTTTATATAACATAAAAAAGTCTTATGAATTTTAAAGATTAAATAGAAATATTATGACTTGTCAGAGTTCTTTACAAGACTTTTATGATATTTTGAATTTTAATGGATTTATATCATAAGAATTTAAAAGATTTGAAAGAACTTTATTTATAAGATTTAAAAAGATTATGTGATTTTTTAAAACACATTCAAAATTACAAGAGTAAGTAAAAAAAATAATAAGAAATGATGAAGTTTGGTTAATAAAAAGCAAAATTAATATAGTTTTTTTTTAATATTTTAATAGTTATATTGATTCTATTTATATGTCCTCCTATATTAACATTTCTTGCAATAACATATTTTCATTCTCACTTTTGGATTTGAACAATCGAATTAAAATTATACGTCGATTTTCTGATTTTTTAATTACTATAATTATTTTATGATAAATCTAATGACATGTTTAAACAGTGTCCAATAATAAGCATATAAAAGAAAGGAGTAGTGAAGGTGAAAATTGGTAGAAGGATTATTGAGTTATGTGGACGACAAAATTAAAGGTGACATTCACAAAAATATTGTGTGGTGTCGTTGATAGACATAGTCAATATAAGAAAAATATGATTAGTCTTAACACATAAGACAAACATTGATTTAATTTAAAAAAACAAAAAGAAAGTGCATATGGAAGGAGTATATTTGACATTTTTATTTCAAAATAATAAGAGAAATATGTATAACACACGTATCTTGAAGAATATTAAAGAGAGGAGAGGGTACGTTTGATGAAAGAAAAGAAAGTCCGATAACCAATAGAAAATTTAAAAAAAAAAGTTTAATAAAATCTCAAAGGTTTGAGTGAGATTATTTAACAGATATTTTATACTAAAAACTAGTATGATGAAATCCATCAAAATTTGTATATTTTTTAATATCAAAAGACTTTTTATAAGTTATAAAAAATCTTAATTGAATACCACTAAATTTTGTTACTCCCTTAAAAAATCTTAAAAATCTTTATTGAATACCACAAAATTTATTTATACTATTTAAAAATTCTGATTGAATATTACAAGATTTTTTTATAAGAATTTTTTTAAAATCATTTGAAATCCTAATCAAATAAACCCCCTAACTCTCTCTCATCGAGCCTTTCTCACCAATATATTGAAAATTAAGAACCAAACTCTTTTTCTCAAGTCATTAAATCAATTGAATGGCCTAATGTCATGGCTAAAGAAATTCAAGCCTTTGAATCAAACAACACTTGATCTTTGTGCTCTTTCTATGAAGGAAAATCTTCAATTGGTTGTAAATAGGTCTACAAGATCAAATATTAAGTCGATAATTTTATTGAGACATATATCTCGTTTATTAGCAAAATGCTATACTCAATTAAGTTGAAGCTATTTACAATTAGCATACAGACGCGAGCCAAATGTGAGACCAAATATGACTTAGTACGCGCGGTGTTTACAAAAGTTCAAAAGGCTTATAATTATTCATGTTATTGTATTTTGGCACTCTTAATAACATGTTTGAGTAAATTGTATTTCACAATTCACATTAAGTATTCACGAAACGGAAAAGATGATACTGAGAATCATTTATAATTACTGTCAAGCAAAATTAAGGTAGTACCGTCCTCATCTGTAAAGGATTTTCACAATCCTTGCAACTTTTACTAATATGATTATTAATTGACCCCTCGTGTAAGGAACAATAGAAACTGCATCTATCATTCCTATAACCTATAAACAATTCTAGAGAGGGAAAAGAAAGAAAAAGAAAAGATAGAAAAAAAAAAGCTTCTAAATTTAAGAGTGGGTAACATAGAGTTATTAGGTTTTGTGCAGGATGTTGGTTTTTTGTGTTGGAAAAGGTGTATCATGGTTATAGGTTATTTTTATTCACATGGAATAAAAATAATTAATAACCGTGGAAACCTTGTCTTGAGTGACTTTTTTAGTTGCTCCTGCTTTTGTAATTGAAAGGTGCTTCTTGCACTCGTTGTTAATAAAAATCTTATTGGCTGATAAATAAAACAGAGAATTATTAGGATGATAATTTTTTGTCAAAAAGATGAGTAATTGATGAAAAGATGGTTCAGCCGCAAACTTGCTCCCATAAATTCTGGTCTTTGAGAAAGTCTATTCTGGACTCACCAAACTCATACGCCAATTTGAAGTAGCTACAAGCTCGACATCAATTTCCCAATATAAAATTAGAACTACTAATTTATAAGCTTGATTCTTTTGGTCGCATACTTAGATGATCTGCTAAGAAAAGCATCCAAAATGGTGCTTAATTACGCAAGTGTGTTTGAAAAAGAGATATGATCTTGTGTTATAAGAGATCGACTATTTTTTCTTACACAAGACATGGTGATCCTTAATACACGTGAGGAAGAGAGAGAAAGGGAGAGTACAAACAATAAAAGGGTTTGAGATTTTGATTCTTTTGAGGTAGCTAGCTAGGATTGACCAAAGCAAAAAAGTAGTAGAGAAAATGGGAGGTTGTATTTGGTTTTTGAAGATAAGGAACCTCCACCATTCTTTGTCGGGTTAAACGTTAGAGCTAGCTAGGTAGAAAGATCGCAACAACCATCTTTTAACTGCACCAATTTAGCTAAACTAGCAGTTCGCTTTCATACTCAAAAGTGCCAGTCCCTCTGTGTCTCACTCAAAAGCTAATGTGAACTAATTTTAGAGTTGAATTAAGTTGAAATTTAAATTCTAAAATAACGTTAAAGAAATCCTAGTGGTTGTTTTGAGACTTATTGAATCATTTATACTTATTTGACTGTAATTAGATCATCCATAAATATCACATCATGCAAATTTCACACGTTGTTTAGTCCTTGACATAAGAACTAAGGGTATCTATCTGTAATAGATTTTGGTACTTGTGGTACCACTTTTATATATATATATATATATATATATATATATATATATATATCAAATGAAAAGAAATTAAAAAAAAAAGAGAAAAATTAATTTTAAACATTAGATTATAATTTTAAAAATTAATGGTTGAGATTAAAATTTTAAATTTTAATATATGATATTTCTTTTTTTAATTAATTTAAATTGTTACTTTTTAGACTGATCACCCAAAGAATCAATTTAAATTTTAAGAGCAATTAACAACCGATTTAAGTATTTTGACTTTCTATATCACTTGCATAGATATTAGTGGTGCAACCAATGTAGAAAATCTTTTATGAAAAATTGAAATTTTAATCTCAACTATCAATTTATACATATATATAGTGTCACAACAAAATGTGTCTATCTTATTAGACGTATCAATTCATACTTAGATTACCTATAGAGTTTAGTCCCACAAATTTCACGCATCCAATTCTTGGTGTGAAAAGAGTGTTTATCTCATGAGTTAATTTTTGAATTTGTATTAGGCTCAAATTTAAATTCTAAAATGATATAAATGCTAGTGATTGTTGTTAGACTCATTGACCAGGTCAAAATTGAATCTCTTGCATATCTTCAATCCTATAAACTTTACATTGTCCAATCCTTATCTAATTCTATCCTAATAGTTTTTGTTAGACTTATCAAGTTGTAATTGAAACTCCCTATATGCTAAATCCTATAAACTTCACATTGTTCATTTCTTAGCATAAGAATGGTGTCCATATCTTATAAGCTAACTTTTTGAATTGTTAGACTCAACTTTTAGAATGATATCAAAGTATATCCTATAATAATTTTGCTTGTTATTTAGTGTAGTATGAATAGCTATATTTAACTAACCCCGCATGATTTCCACATGTCACTACTACAATAACTATCTACAAAGTCGGTCATTTTATGCTTACCAAGTCGGTTATATAACCGACCCTGTCTCAAACGACTTTGAAAGGCTGCAAAAACAACGTCGGTTCATTAGACACCGTCTTTGAAAGCTTGTTTTTATTTTATTTTTTTTCGTCCATTCAAAGACAGTTATTTAAATAACCGACTTAGAAAAGGCTTTTTCAAAGTCGGGTTTTACGTAAAAATCAACGTTGAATGAGATTAATTAAATTTATAGCGCAAGGATTCCAAGACGGGTAGCTTAAAAATCGACTTTAAAAGCCTTAGTATGTTGCACATTTTAAGTCGGTTGTTTTAAACAACTGACTTTGAATGCCTAGGTAGCATGCATATTCTAAGTCGGTTGTTTTAAACAACTGACTTTGAATGCCTGAGTAGCATCCATATTCTAAGTCGATTTTTTTAAACAACTGACTTAGAATGTCTAAGTAGCAAGCATATTCTAAGTCGGTTTTTCTAAACAACTGACTTTGAAAGGTTATGGAGCAGACACATTTTAAGTCAGTTCTTTTAAGCAACTGACTTTAAAAGTCTAAGGAACTAGCACATTTTAAGTCAGTTATTTTAAACAACTGACTTTGAAAGGCTAAAGCAAGCACATTTTAAGTCAATTCTTTTAAACAACTGACTTTGAAAGGGGTTAGAAGGGCACTTTCAAAGTCATTTATTTTTAAATTATTGGACCACAATTATTTTTAAATTAAACTTGAAATACACGAATACTTTTAAATAAATTGACTTTAAATACACAATTTTTTTAAAATTATTGAGATGTACAACATACATAATTTAACCAATTATGACATGTTGGGCTATCATCCAAAGACTTAGTTCAACACACAGTAGTGTCAGGATACCCTGAGACATGTCTTTATGGAAATGTTAACATTCAATTACAAATAGAATCAACATAAGGAGTCACCCTTGCACCATAGCTTGTTTAATTTAACCAATGCTCTAGAAATCAGAAATGTAGAAGTCCACCACATTACTCTGCATTATGTAAATTTTTCAAGGTAAATATTAAAAAACTAAAACACTTGATGGAAAATAGATTACACAGAAAAAATCTCCAAATAATTAACTAACACAAAGAATGTAGAGCTTCAATTGTTATCTTTTTTTTTTTAATTTATGCCAAACTTATGAATCTCAAAATCTCAAAATCTAAGGTCTAGAGAAGCATGATACATCCGGGTTAGACCAAGTACAACTATGTGTCTATGTTTGAGTTCAACCACACCATTTTGATGATGTGTGTGAGGACATATCAACCAGTGAACAATGCCATGATTAGCTAAAAAGGAAGTAAAGGACCTGTATAAATTATTCTAACTACATTTCTAATCTTAAGAAATAAATAACTCATAATTAAAGTTTAATTATTAAACTATTTGACTTTATTTACCTATGCTAATATTTTACTGGATTTTTTATATAATTTATATGCATAACTTAACTTAAAACGTCTTGTGCAAACAAAAATATTATTTCAATTTATTTTGATATGTTAAGTAACTTTTTATCATAAAAAAAAGTATATAATTTTTCATATATTATTTATTAGTACTTTTTCACTCAATTTCAATTATATATTTACACGATATTGTTATATAACTTAGACACTTTCATTTAAAAGATTGACTTTTACCAATTCACGGTTAGAGTTGGGACAACTTAGATCCTTGGCCTAATAATAGCTTGTACAATAACTTTGACATATCCATTCTACATAAGAGATTAAACTTTATATAGCAGAATTCATTCAAACCTTGTGTGATAGAATCAACAAAGCTAACCATGTTGGATGGTAGAGCCGTATATACTCTCAGTTCACATATTTTTATAGTAATTTATTATTATTAATATATTATCGGTCAAGCAATGCGTCACTGCTATGAACTATCCTTTGCATAGTCTATAATAACCATTATATGAATTTAAATAAATATTTTAATTAACTATTTATTTATTTATAAGATTGTTCATAAAATTTGTGAAAAAAATTAATTAAATTTTTAGTCCCTCAATTTTTATATTTCAATTTTTAGTCTCAATTTTCTTTGACAACTTCTAATTCTTTGTTAATTTTTAGTCTCTTAATTTTTTGACACTAATTTTGTACAACAAAAATAAATGAGAGATTAAAAATAGACAAAAAGTTTTAGAAGAATTAAAAATCCTGACAAAAAATTAATGGAAAATTATAAGTTGTAAAAAAAAAATGATCCAAAATTACTAAATTAGTAAGCCTTAAAAATGATCCAAATTGTTGATACCTGGCACTCCTAGTATCTTTTATTTTCTATTTTTGAGGGTCACTTGATATGTTTTTGATATATAAATAATTACGACAACTCGGCAAGTTTTAAGGATAGTATACAGAGTGGGCATTGGGCAACGTTTCTATTACTAGAGTATAGGTGTCTACTGAGTACAATGGAAAATTATTGTAAGTTAAATAAAAAGCAGTAAAGCAAAAAACAGGCTTACTTGTCGTAGTTGTGCATTAACTTCAGCAAGGAACCCTTCATCCAGCTGTCCTTCTTGCTCCCTTTGACTTATTTCCTAATGATTGGGAGTTAAAATTTACATAGATAGCAGACTTGGTAAAAAAATATTTATGAATAACCAAAACAATCCACTAGCAAATAGAATAGCTTACCATAATGAGAGCTCTTCATTTAAAAGAGAAGAAAGACTAAAACAATTTTTGATATCCACAATTATGCAGACAATTGTTTACTTTTGACTTCACAAATGACTATATGGTGCTTATCTCAGTCAAGCTTGCATTACAAAGTAGTAGAAGAATACATAGGCTATTATTTACACATCACCTTGTTTATTATTGTCATTAATCATTTGGTCTTTCAAGTCTAATGTAATTCATTTTACACAAAACTTGAAGGTGAATAAATAAAGATGCAATGCATATATCAAATGTTGAGTTTTAGCACGAGGGTAGTCAGCCAGAAATCCTTGCGATAACTGAAAAACAAAGAGCATGCAAATTAAGCTTAATGTTAACAAACGACACAAATAGTGTACTGTTGCCTACTTTACTATGTCTGGAAATGAAGGAGAACATAGTTAAAATTTATAAAGAAGTCCTCCGAATTAAATAGACCAGTCTTGCTAAAATCAATGAGAAACAGAACTCACCTTTTCCATCAATGTTAGTGCCAGAGGATCTCTGGGAGGCCATGGAATCTCTCCTTCATCATCAATCACAGGTTTTAGTACTCCCTTCAGGACATCTGTGGAAGACTCTATCTTTTCCTGCAAAGCAAGTACATAATAACAAAATTATTCTCAAAAGAAGCTACAGAGATGATATCTAACAACTTTCTAAAAATGTTCAATGAAGAGAAAGGGGTACTTAAGTCTTATGCACCACGCAATCCACCACACTCATGACCGTCGCAGCCAATTCTTCATAATCTTTCTGCATATCAGACTTTAGTCATAAGCCAAAGACCAAAAATCATCAAAATTATTATCTTTAGAAAAAAGAAAGTCAAAATGCAAGGAAAAATGTTGAGAAGATGATAATTTTTATATTGAAGGATTTCTAATTGATTTGTAGTTGAACAAGTAGATTTATCCAAAAGTAAAAACTTGAATGCTTGATAATATTTTCAAATGCTACTGAGAGTAAAAACTAAACACCTTGGTCATGTAGTCAAAGTAGTTAAATAACCCCAAATTTTTCAATATCTAAAGCATAGCAGCCATTCCAGCTATCCAGGATGTGATGCTGCAATTTAGATGCCAATTTAGCCAGCCACAAACTTACGTCAAACACAACTAGCTTTTGAAAGCATTTGAGACATGCTCTCAACTGCTCCATCATGATAGCACCACTATAAGCCAGTACTAATAACTGAGAGTTATGAGTTTAACCATTTCTATAAGCAAATAGATAACTACATGTATGCCCATACACGTATTTAACCATTTCTATAAGCTTGACTATTTAGTTCACAAACAGATTGGTTTTAGGCATTAATAAGTGATTACAAGGCTTATTTACACATCCAAAACAGCAATAACAGTACATATGCATTTAACTACAAAGATTTATTTACCTTTTTCTTTTCAGATCCACGTTTACTATTGCCTGAGCCAGGCTTGCCAGGCAAAGCGGCTCTGGATCTTCTGCAAACTTTTGTCACTGCTGATGAAGCCTATCATTGATTGTTAAAAAAACAAGAGTGGAATATTATTTGTCAAAATATAATCAAGCAGGAAATACATATTAGCTAGTCAACTTATATATAATACCAGAATAATTTCACCCAGCACAGGAGGAGAGGAAGTTATAAGTTATTATAATCATAAATGAACGGTGCATGTGATAAACTGCAAATTTTTTGAGGTAATACATTAGCTATATTTTTATGCAATAACAAATTCATCACACCCATTGAAGACCCAAAAATCTAGTGAAAAACCTAAACAAGTGGGCAAAATTTGAAGAAGTACATATGCTAAACATATGCTAAAAATATGAAACAGGTGTAATAATTATAAAACGATAATATAAGCAAGTTAATTACAGCCCCATCCATTCATTTTTAAAGACAACAGGCACATCTAATCAAAATAAATAAATAAAACTGTCAAATAAATACTAATTCACTATATTTCAATTAGCCTTTTTTTTCTCGTATAACAATTAGACATATAGTAGGCACCTAAAGCTACAGTCAATAAGCAAACCTAAAAGCAGGACAATCAATCCTGTAGGCAATTTTTTTTTACCAATTTCCATACACAATCTACCTAATGTAGTAGTGAATTTTATGCTTCATGTTACAAAATCCTTCCTTCAAGTAGATGTCTATAGCTCTTGACAGAAATTACATAGATGTTTAAGGAAATCATTGAACTGTTTTGGTTCCTTCACAGACAAAAAGAATTATTAATATAATAAGTTGAAAAGCCAAAAGCCATGGCAGATAAAACAAAGAAATTGAAAGAGTGATAGAAAAAAATTAAAGGTTGAACAAGGAAAATCCTAAGCATCTTTTATGTGCCGGAATATGGGAGATGGTTACCTGCTCAAGGATGCAACCCTTGCGAAGCACAACTAAACATTCCAGTGCTTTATGATAGTTATCACCTTCGTGGGAGTAGCCCACCAGGTCAAATATTTTCTTTTTCATTTCATTAATTGCTTTTTCTACCCAATCTGGACTATCCCTGCGTGAGAACAAGGCTCCAAAATCTTGGACAGGAGTCAGATCCCCAATTTCCTCAATGAGATTGGCTTGTTGAGCTCCCTTAACCTCTTGATCATTTGAAAAAGATCTCTTTCCTCCAAATAAGTGCCTTGACTTTTTCTACAGCAAGATATTTCAAATGTATTGTACATCATCATTGATGTTTGTTTGTAACAAAAATGAGCAAAACACACACATTCTTACCAAGGGATTTCCTTTTAGCTCAACGAGAATCCTTTTTCACAATTCTAACCGAACGGGACCACTTTTTGTTGAATTCCAACTAATTCATGCACTTTAAACAGTCAACTTAATACTAGGCAGAAAAAGTAAACCACTTTTAAACTAAGACAAAATCCATGCCAAAATACTAATTCAGAAACTCACACTCCAAGTTACATTGGCCAAGCCCTAATATGTTCAGCTTACAACTGTGAGTGCAATTAATTTTTGATGCATCAAACATCTGACTTAGTGATAGAAAGATAAATAAGTTCTCCAAAAGCTAGGGCTGCCATTGCACAAGACAAATCCTTTTCAAGATGGACATTGTTCTGATCAATAGTGGGTGTTACTGCAGATCCCAAGTAATAGAAAGAGAGAGAGAGAGGGAAAAGTAAAATACTAAAAAAAAATAACATGCAGGAAGACAATGTATGCCATTAAAAAGTTTAAGATCCAATTCTTTGTAGGTCTAAAAGCATTACAGACTTTATAGAACTTCCCATAGCTGAAGCAAAACTGTCAGCTTAATTAATATAAACCAAAGAAGCAACTATGAAGAATTACACTCATTGTAAGAAATCAAATTAATATGGCCATTAACTTTTTTCATCTCCTCGACATATGGATCACACGAAACACCGAAAAACATCTGCATTTTAAATAATACTCCACATTACTCAAGATGCTCATTCAGTTATAAGTCACAACTCACAATTATATAAGCTAACAAAATGGTTTCACAATTAATTTCAGAACAAATATTCAACCTAAATCTAGAAATATACCATACCTGAAGCATAATGCAAATATGACATACCAGTCATATGAAATGCAGATAGAAGGTATATCATTGCAGAAACTTCAGTTTGTTTTGTCTCCTCTTGCTGTTTGATAACTTCAAAGACCTATACTATAAGAACCAAGTTAAAAAAATGACGACGCATAATAGGAATAGAAATAGTGAGTGGGGTTGAATGGAGTGGGAAAGTGGGCATAAAGCTGAAACCTTTTTGCCATGGGGTGATTTAGAAATTTCCCTGACAGCCTTGACCCCTCTCTCTAGGGCCTCTGGATCGAACCCAGCAGAAGTGGTCCTTGGATGATCGTTTCGACCCTTAGGCGGCGCCGTCGCCGCTGAAGAAGGTCCAATTTCAGAACGATTTGGTGGTAAAATCCCATCTGCGTAAGCATTGTTGTGATTCAGAGATGCAACTGCAGTGGCAGCAACTATGGCCGACAACAATCAAAACGGACCCCATAACCCTTCTTCTTATTCTTCCCACTCGAGTGGTACCACCACCATAACCCAAAAGCCAACAACAATGAAGCGGCAACACCAAAACGGGTTATGGGGTGTGTGAAAGGTTTGATTTTTAAAGTGGGGTTTGGGTTTGGGTCTAGCCCTGTTATTGGGAAGGTGGTGCCATGGACTTGTGGGGGCTGCGAGGAAATGCGGAGATAAAAAGTGCATAGAATGTGAGAGGAAGTTGATTGAACTGAGAGGAGAGGAAGGGGCAAGACCTACAGGCAGGCGAACACGAGAGGAGAGACGAAGGGGCGCGACCGTATCGAGAGAAAAGGAATGGGCAGGCTAGTGCGAGTTTAAAAAAAACAAATCCTTTTTATTGTATTTTTAAGTGAATCAAAGTCGGTTATTAAGAAAACCGACTTTGAAAAGGACGAAGATTACGACGGTTAATTTTAAAAACCGACGTTGAATTTGGCCCAAAATGTAATTTTTTTTAAAAATATTTCTTATATATTCTAAGTCGGGCATTACGAAAACCGACTTCGTAAAAACAGGTTACAACGACGGTGACGCAATAACCGACGTTGAATATCAACACTATTCATTTAATTACGAAATTGCCATTGAGTGGGCTTTAACGTCGGCTTTTTGACAACCGACTTAGATGTGCCGACTTTAAAAGTCCCTATTGTAGTAGTGTGTTATTACTTTTTTTAAATTTTTTAATATAATTAACATTTAAACCAATTAAATTGAAACACTTGTCTCATAAAAAAATTAGAACCACAATCGTTCGTTCTATTTAGCACTGCTGTATTAAAAATATTTCAATAAAATAGAAACAATGCTATATCAATGTAAAAGTGAGTTTATAAATGTTAGCCAGTAGAAGCAACTAACACTGGTCCCTTCTATGTGTATTTAATGAAAAGTACTCCTACCCCAAATGAAAGGCCCATGATAGCAGAGAGCAGGAGCAGATAAAGAAATAGAACATTGAAGATGTAAATATTTCTTAAGGCAACGCGAGAGAAAAAAAAAAGAGGCTGAAAATGAACCAGCTAATGGAGAATACATAAATAAACCAGTCATGAACCGGTAGACATGCAGATTAACCAAAAATCCACGAAGCATATAGTGGGTTTAAAAATCCATGGCACTGGTTTAAATCAAAGTTCAATTGTAAATGTAATTGTAAATCTGGAAGATGAGAGGAACCATATACATTATTTTGTATAAATTGTTTCGTACATGAGCTCAATGTGAAATTTATATGTATATTTTTTATCTATAGAAATTAAATACAATATCAATATTAAAGATTTACGATACTCATTCATCTTGTTCAACTAATTAAAATAAATTCCCTAATTGAAATTATATGCATTACAAGAAAAGAACTGATTACCGACGATTTAGATCTGAGGAAATGTCAATACTTCGAACGGCTGTTTCTGATAGATTTTTCACTGAATTTTAAACTAATTTTTTGACAGAATTGAAATTTACCCACTAATATATATCTGTCAAAAAGATTAGAATTATCGATGGATTTTCTGTCGCCAACATCTTTTTGTCAGTAAAATATAAAATTCGTCGGTAACTATAGGCAAAAGAAAACTGATCCATTAAATGTTGTTAATCACATAAGCTAATAAAAATTACCCATTATATTGTTAAACACATAAGCAGATTTGATAATTAATGTTGTTAAATATAATTATATATATATATATATATATTAATAAATTTATTATTTTATTCTTATTATTGCTTAAATAGGTTTTTAAGATATATTTAAAAATCAAAATTTAAATATATATATATTAATATAATAAATAGAAACTTGGATAAATTGATAAATATGTATAAGAATTTTTTAAAATTTCTAATGTTAACTATAATTTTAAATAAATTATATAAATTATTTAATATATATATATATACAAACACAACATGAATTTAAACCCTCCCTTGATTCACGTTTTTTTTTATTTTTTGAATATATTAAATATTTTTACTTGAATATTAAAGTTTTTTCTCGCATAAGTTAATTTTTTAAGAAACTGACTGCAAAAAATTGTAAATATAGAAGAGAATAAATTGACAAATATATGTACTAATTTATTTTTATTTATTGTTTCCAAAGCTAATGTGCATCTTAATAAAGCTTATATTAGTTTTTGTCAAAGAAATATTAATATATTTTTCTGCTTCCACTTGAAAAAATTTAAAAATATGAATCTACATGTCACTGAATTCATCATGAAATATATATTCATCCTAATTCTAGGGATGAGAATGATATTGCAGTTTATTAAAATCCAAGTGTAAACTAATAATTGATTATGACCTAATAAAGTTTAAAGTTAATATTAATAATTAATTAAAACCTAATAAGACCCAAATATAATTGACCAAGGTCCACTTGGATCAAGTGTAACACTTATGATTGGTCAATGTTCAATAAGGCTCAAATATAATAATATTTATTATTAATCAAGACTCAATAAAGTCTAGTGTAAATATTAATGATTGACCAAAGTCCAATAAGACCTAGGTGTAGTATTAACGATTGATCAAGATTCAATAAGGTCCTAATGTAACATTAATGATTGATTATGACCCAATAAGACTCAAGTGTAATACTGATGATTGAGCAATGGATCAAGAATAACACTAATGATTGACCAAAGTCAAATAAAACATAAGAAAATAACATTAATAATTGACCAAGATCTAATAAAACTTAATGTAATACTAATGATTGAGCAATGAATCAAGAATAACACTAATGATTGATCAAAGTCAAATAAAACATAAGAAAATAACATTGATAATTGATCAAGATCTAATAAAACTTAATGTAATACTGATGATTGAATAAGACCCAATAAAATCTAGATATATTATCAAAAGACATTCTTTTTGTAGGCGACTATTTCATTATGGGTCTATTAGTTATGTTAAGGAGCATTGCAAGTCAGATTACCTTGCAACAATGTATTGCCAAAAAAATTTGGTTGTATTCCCTGATAGCTATGAGAAAAGGCTTTTTGGGTTCATAAATTGTATAAATTTGTAGTAGTTATGTGGAGCCTTAATTTTTGGCAAGGTGAACTTCGACCATGAACTGAATTAACATGTTTTTATTCCAATCTTTGTTTGATGTAGATGATATTTATGTCAGTTGATCTTGAAGATTACTTGCCTTCAAAGAATATCTTGTCAAAAAGTCAAAAATCAATTTAGGAACTATAATCTCATGTGATGACTTTATTGTGTGGTCTTTGTCTATTATCTTATTTATTTGTTCATTTAATTTTATGACTACTTATAAGGATATTTTTAGTTTACAACCAGTGGTTCGACCTGATTTCTATTGACCCTATTTGATTTGAGTAAATTGCTTCATATTTGTTGCACAAAGCAAGAAAGCTGCAACTGAGTACAAATTTATGACACCTCATCAAGTATCTGAGGCAACAACAGACCAGATAGGGATGTTGACACACAATAGATCAGTTGGCATTGCAGCGTGAAGAACACAAGCAAAACACTGCTTATGAAAAAATCAACTACAGATAAACTTCATAAAAATCATGCAGACAATAACAACACAAGCATGAAAAATTATACGCACTCTAACTTTTATATATGTAAAGAAATTATTTTTGAATTTGAAGTCAATAAATTACTAAATACAACATATACTATTATATTTATTAATTAGTATATATAATATATTTTAAATATATTATTAATTATTATATATTTATTAAAGTGTATTTATTAAAAGTTTTGAGGGGAGGCAGGCTAAAGCCCCTGCTAGCCCCCTATAAATCCGTCCTTGCTTCCAACAGTATAACACCCGTGTGCACCCGGTGTATTAACATGATACCATATCAGAGAAGCACAGCATGCATGAAAAATGAACAGTAAAGGAAACATAATTCATTATAATATACATAATTGTTATACATATATGGTGAATTACTGTCATATACAAGCCAATTTCCTCAAAACTATACAAATGACCCCTCAGGGTATCAAAATACAGTCAAAATAATCAAAATGGGAGCCAACAAGCTCCAGTCATCTAATCCTAGGGTGTCTTCTAACTATCCCAGTGCAGGCCTCTTGCCTTGGGATCTCTCAAGGACTTCAGACTCTGTTCCTGCAACATAAGCCCCAAATAGGGGTGAGATAAACATCCCAGTAAACTCAGGATTCTTAGAGGTTTCCCTCTCCCTGGTTTACTTCCCAGCATATACACACAGATATAAATGTATACATGGACAACCTAGCATAATCAAATCATGAAATACAAATCTCAACACAGCATAAGAAAGAGGCGTCCACAATGCCTGAAAGGCATTATCCGTCTCTGTTGGTACATACAATCAAAGCTCATTTCATCTATGCCTGACTAGGATCATCCACCTACTCGTGGGTACATCTAATCAGGACTTGCCGCCCAATACCTGAATAGGCTCATCCACCTACTCGTGGGTACATCTAATCAGGATTTACATGGACGCCTATGGATTGCCCTATGAGAGATCATCCACCTACTCGTGGGTACGTTTCCGAAGGGTCCATAGTTCCTCAGTCTACTGGCCAGCAGATTACAACCATTCACATTACAGTCAATACATACAACATCATCATCAGAATCCATTGATCATACATTATCTCATTGTAACAATATAATCACATACCCTTCATCAGGGCTTAGCTAATACACGGTTGCCAGCAATATCTAACCATTTCAAACATATCCAATATCATAACAATCATCAGACATCTGGCATATCATTCCATATCATAATAACATAAGGCATAAGCATACAACTATATCAAATAAGCACCCAAGATGGGTGGAGCAAACACAAGTAGGAGAAACAATCTCCAAGAACACTGAGCTTACCTGGTCGTAGCTCAGAAACAGCCCCCCTAGTATCTGGGTGATCTTTACCAGCAGTCTGCACTTCACGCCCTACAATAGGCATGAATCAAATCATCAGGAACGGTATTCAACCGTGTATATGGAAGGAAACACCCTTCCAGTTATAACCAATTCAAAGTTATCTAGGTTAAGGTTTTATCTTAACTCAACTTCTATTAGGTCATACATTGACCTTCAATGGTCTGCCTCAGCCTCACCAAGGCCTCAGAGTTCCTTTAGAACTCTGTATAGCTCAATTCAAAACTATTCTAGAGTTAAGAACTCACATTGGCTCAACTCAGCCAAAACACATAAATAATCACGTTTTCACCAATTATTTGGCCTTATGAATAACTTTTGTAAAGGTACTTTAGGTATTTCAGGCCATAATGTTGCTCATTCACACACCATTTTCCCTTCCCAGAGCCAAACTCAAACTTCATCACAATTTCAGTTTCAACATGCCATATGGCTCAGAACAACCTCCTGACTACATCTCTCTAAAGAACCTAAGCCTAATTCCAGCCCTATCAATACTTGGTTACTATTCACCCAATCTCCCATTCCAAGAATTAAACGGTTAGGACGTGAGTTTCTTACCTTAATTCA
>PYAF01006334.1:524152-537029 GCA_007407185.1 Glycine tomentella
TTTAATTAATTTTGAAATCTTATCATTTTATATTTAAATATCAAACATTTTTAAAATGACAAAAAAATAGTGCAATAACTAAAAATTGTATAATATAAAATAAAAAAATTAACCCAAAAGATAGTAAAAATGGTATAATGACTAGTATAAAAAGTTGGGAAAATAATGTACAAACAAATGTTATAAGTTTAATAAATATACTTTGCTATCAAACACTTTTATTTTAGTTAAATAAGATTTTTAAGTTAATTAAATTAATGTTATAAATTAGTTGAAAATCACTAGTCAAATATAGTAATAATATTTTTTTAGAAAAAATATATAAAATTATTAATTTTATTATCTATATACTATGTCCCATGATAATTTAGGCATAAATGAATTAGTTATTTTGAGAGCAATATAAGCCTATTTAGAAAGGATCCAATGGCAGTATTCATATCACGAGTTTGGATAATTCATGAATTTAAATCTTTACATTGTTTGAATTGAATCTAACTTAACCCATTCAAATTCAATGATTCTTCTGCTTTGGATAATGAGTTTTTATGTTAAAAAAAATATAAACCTTCATGACCCAACTCTTTAATATGATATTTTATTTTATTTATTATTTATTATTTATATTTTTTTAAAAATGTAAACACTTTTTAAGTTTTTCTTTACCAAATAGACCCAATCCAATCTGTAATTAATCAAATTAGTCTAGTTTGGGTTTGACATGAAAAATACACAACTTCGATAGAATTTAAGGATAATACAAAATTTTACCTGTTTGATGGTTATTTTTCTCTATAAGAAACACAAAATAAACCTGACAAACAAAAATACTAGTTCTGTCAATGCTATATAATGTCTCGTACGAAACATATAATGAAACTTGATAAAATGTTCCAAGGGCTCGTGTCCTTTTGAGGACTGTGTATTATCCAAAATTAGCATGGTTATAGCTTAGGCTTGGTCCAAATGACAACCCTCAAGTCCTCAACCATCCGCCCTTTATATATGGTCCCAAAACTAATCAATGATCTTGTTAAGGATGATCAGCTTTCAATTCCTTAACTCAGAAGGATAGCTGTTACATTTGAGTGAATAAGAGAGAAAGTCTTTAAAAAATTACATTTACTAAATGAGTATATCACTTTATTATAAAAATTATTCTAGATTGCAATTGCGGCCACATTTTCTTGTAATGTCAAAGAACAAATAAAACTACAACCACAATTTATAAGCGTACTTTCTGCTTGTTCACACTTTACATTACTCATGGATTTTGTAACAATATTGTACATAATTATGTGCTTTGACAATGTAAATATTATGATAGTTTATAACTAATTAAGTTACTTAACACTGAAACATATGAATCATTCTTTCATTTTGTTTAATAAACTGAACTAAACATCTTGTTTAACCAATCTTATTTAACCCATTGAAATAAATTTCTTGTGAAAGATAAGAATTATGCTGTTACATTAATGAATTGACCAATAATTTTTGGTGAACCCTACCCAATTGCTTTTCACTTTACTAACCTGAAAACAAAGCCACCGGTCACCGACCCACGAATTCGATATTGCAATTACTCGTCCTATCATTATTATCAATATTGTGCAAAGAATTAACTTAATTGAGTTAGAAGAAAATAATAAATTAAAGAATTAGAAATAGCTTTCAACCAGAAAGAAGGTGAATGACACTTGAAATGTTTTTAAATTTTTTTAATTTACGATGACAACGCAACCACATAACAATGACCCACCCACCCACCGCCTTTTACGGAGCCCGATTCCGCAACACCCACGTCACACGGGTCAATGACCCGACCCGGATTCCGCATCCATTGTCCACCCCCACCAACTTGATAGCCACGAAATTACCATAACACCCTTCGTTCGTTCGTTCCACTCAGATCTTCTCGAGCTTCTCGCCCTTCACCACCGGATTCGCCATCGCGATCTGCTCCCTCCCCATTCCCTTGAAGTCGAACTCGCACGCGTGCTGCTCCGGGTAACGGTGGGTCCCACAAAGCATCATCCCGCACCGGCACTTGAACCCCGTGAGCCCCACGCGCCGTCTGCACGTCATGCACCGGTTCTGCTGCGGCGCCTTAACCTCCTCCGCCGCGCGTGGCGCGTCAACAACCACGGCCGAAGCCGGATCTGCTGCCGGAGCGGAAGAAGACGACGGATGAGAAATCACCGCCGGAGGCGGTGGCGGAACGAGAGACTGATTCAGAACCATCTTCGCGTTGGAAGATTGCTGCTCCTTGAGCTGGAAATCGCGGTAGCACTTTGAGCACATATTCTGCGTGGCAGGGCTGCCAAAGAAACCGCAATTGTTGGCGCAGAAGCGCGGTGCCTGACATCTGTGTTCTTCCGCCATTTTTTTTTACCTGAAAAACGAGATCGGAACCGATCCACGGGTGAGATCACGAATTTAAATTTTCGAAACCCTAAAACAAACGCAGAGATAAAAGAAAGAAAGATTATTATTACCGTTAGGGAGAAGGATGAGAAATGATGAATAGGGTTATGGAAATGGAAAATCGAGGGAGAAAAGAAATAAAAGGGGGAAAGGGAAGGAATCTAGAATTTGAAGGAAAGTCCCAAAGAAAAGAACCTCCTCACGCTTTCTTCTTCTCTCTATCTAACTTTTTTCTTTATGGGTTTCTATTCGTTTGTTTGATTGTTTGTGTTTTGTAACCAAACGGAGCGTCTGCTGTTACGCGTTAGCGAAACGGTCTTTTTAAGGACGTTCTTTCTCTCTCTTGATTAGCCGTATGGGGTCATGATTCGGTATCTTCTTGAAGCCGTCTACGCTACGCTACTTCTTTTTCTCAAATTTTATTAATAATTAATAATCACTCTATTATACTCCTCAATTATTTAAGAAAGGTAAAAATCATGCGTATTAGTAAAATCTTTATTGTGAAAGTGACTCTACTATTTTAATTGAATTATTATATTTTGATAACTAAAGATTTTAAACATTCAATATTTTTTTCTTTTTTTACTACACTACATTATTAATTAAATTAATATTTTGTCTTTTTTTCCGTCTTAAGTGGTAAAGAACTCAAGTTGTTTAAGAAACATTTTTTATTTTATTTTTTTGAAAAAAAGGAAATTAACCCCAAAAAGCACTAAAACCCGCAAGTTATCAAAAAAAAAATCAATTTAATTTCACGGTTCATTAGTTTTTTGGTATGTGCATTTTACAAAATAAATAAATATTTATTTTATATAATTAAAATTTATAATATGACATTTTATTTTAATTTTATTAAAATTTCATTTAGTTTAAATTTATCACCTAAGGTTAAAAGCACATATTTATTTATTTTTTAAAAGAAGCAAATATTTACTTTAAGAATTAAAATAAGTAATTGTTGATAGAAATTAAAAAAAAGGAAACGTCGTTTTCGTATTCTAGGATTAAGAGTATGTTTATAATAAGGTATTAAAACTAATCAATTATTTGTCTTAAAATTATTTCTATTTGTTTTCTTTATTTTAAAATTGAAATAATTAATCAGCAGGCCAATTTGGACCGTTTGGACGGTAAAACATACGGCGCCGCGCATATAAGGGCAGAAAGAGTCCACCGGATATGAAGCATAAGTGTTCTGAGCCGTGGATTCGTTCATTTCTTTATAAAAAAAAAAAAAATAAAGGAAAATGGTTTGACATTACGGATGCATTGTATAGTGTATACCAGTCCTCTGAAATTGACAAGTCGAATGTTGTTTGCCTCGGAAAATGGTTCTTAAACATATCATTATTGTCAACTGGGTGATGTGACCCCCAAAAAATCATTTTTTATTTTATTGCACACTCAAACAAGGTGACAAAATACAAAGGATTGAAAGGAGTAGCTACCAACAACACTAGAGACTAGAGAGAAATTTAACCGATGTACTGCATGAGGTGAATTTTAAGTTTTTAACCATGTCTTTTTAAAAAAAAAAAATGATACAAAAATTATAATTTTATTTAACCATATTTTTCTTTAACTATTAGAAAGTTATATATTTAATGTGTGTTTGATTTATAGTAACTTTCAAAACACCTCAACGGAGAAGCTTGGGTCCTATTTTGGATCAATCCTCAGTTTTAATAACTTTTTGAGTTTCAATAACTGGTTTTTTTAGACAACCTTCATGCGAAGTTGTTGGATCAATTCCTAAAGTTGGTTAAATCTAATAAATAAAGATTTTTTTCCCCCTAAAACATAAACAATTGCCAATCTGTTGGGTGCACAGTGATCTCAATTGTTACCGTCTAATGGGATGGGAAAAGCACACAATAAATAGCAATCTAAGAGAAAAAGAACAACATACAAACAGAAGAACACTCACAAGCAAGAAATCTCACTCTCTCTTATCTCAAAATAGACAAAAAAAAAAAAAAAAAAAACACAACACAAGGTGAAGGCAGCTCAACGACAATCCTTTTGATCTCTCACTCTGGTTTTAGCATCCTTTACAAGCATTCATGTGACAGCTTTGTGGTGATAACACAAGTTCCAAGAGACATAAAGGAATTATAGAAATGTGAGTCCAATCTCCAATGTTATTTTTTTTTCTTTTTCTTTTTTCTCTTCAAATGGGGCATGAGGGTGAGATTTAGGCTTTAGAATGCAAAACAGGCTTCTTACCACATTTGGGCCATAGGCAACAAGGCTTGACTTATAACAGAAATGCAACAACTCTTAGAAACTTTTATTTTTTATTCAATTTGAACATTTAATTACAAACAAAAATCCATTTTAAAACGTTTGCTCCTTTTTCAAAACATTTATTTATTAAGTAATAATATAAAAAAATTCTAGCACAATATATAATATAGTAAAGGAAAATTATAATTAAGGTATTACATAATACACAAGTAAATACATAAATAAAAAGTCTTGTTACATAACAAAAATTGGTTTTCTCTCAATCTACAAACATGAAAAAAATGAAACGAAAGTGGAAGAAGAAGCAGATTCACTAGAAGAATAAAGGATGTACCAGGAAACAAATTGGCAAGAGCCAGGGGATTTGATCACATTATGGTTGAAACAAATTGAGATGTCTCGGTATAATTGCTAAGGAATGGGTTGTCTTTCAACTCATCCATATTTTAGTCTAGTTAAAGACATTAAGAATTTTTTGATAGATGATGTTTCCATCATTTTTCACATACTTAGAGAGGAGAACAAGACGCTGATTGTTTAGCTAAGCAAGACTTGGGATTGGGGACAAACTTTTTGAGTTCCCTCTATATTTTGTGTTTATGTTTGTTGGTTGATGCCTTGCATATAAATTTTTACAGAGAATTATGAGGGGTTTCTTTTCCCCTTCCTTTCACAAAAAAAATACTAGAAGAAGGAAAAAAAAGAAGAGTGAGGCAGGAGAGAAGAGGAAATGTTTAGAAGGGAATGGGTACTGAACAACAAAGTTTGATATTGGAAAAACATCATCATTATGGGAATGTACATGCAATAGAAAAATTAGGCCAATCCATTGAGATATGGTATGCTACAAGTGAATATTTTGACAAGAGGAAATGTTTAGAAGGGAATGGGTACAATAGAAAATTAAAAACCAAAAACTTTTGGGTCTGTAAAGAGAAAAAGGGCTTTCAATATATCATGGGCCTTGTTTTATTAGCGAGTTAAGCCATAACCCAATTCACATTTTGGTCCCATCTCTAAAATCCAGTGGCATCCAAAAAAATACAAACATACGCATATAAAATTTGTGAAGGGGATCTAGCTCACCGCTGGTACCGTATTATGGATTAAAAAAATTCCAACATGTGAAAATTATGGTTATATATAAACTAAAAAGGATAATTAAAATTGCCCATACACATTTACTATTTACTTCGACTACATGATATACATGTTTTATAATCATTATAAAATACCATATTTTATACTATTAATAAATCAATAAATATTTTATAAAAAACAATAAATATAGATTAGTGTGTATTATCCTCAATGACTATAAATCCAATCAATGTAAACAATATATACATGGATCACACCAACCATTCATATCAAATAAGGATGAAAGTTTTAACAATATTATTTACCAAATCAAATGAGTCCTAAAAATTGTGCCCCAACTACACGTTTTTTTTTCCACTTGTGCTCAAATTATACTTTTGATTAGTCCTATTACTTTTAAATAACTAATTGTTCATTATATTTAAAATTTGGCCAAATTATAATTTTGTTCTCTTATAATTTTAAATTCATAATTTTAATCTTCATATTTTTAAATCATGACATTTAGTCCATTATATTTTTCAAAATATTTTTTTTTTGTGTTTCTGTCAATTGACCATCCAAATTAAAATGTTAACTTTTATTGGTACTATCGTAAAACTTATATAAAACTTTGACATGATGTTATGTAAAAAATATTAAATAAAGTGAAAAATAAAAAAAGTGTTTGATAAAAATTGAACACATGATCTTTTATTTGTAGATAAAACAAAAAATTATTAACATACTTATTTTATTTAATTAATTACATTAAAATTATTTTCTATGTATTATTAATCAATATTTTTTTTCAAATCATCAAAATTTATAAATTAAAAAATATTTTAATATAAATCATTTTAATTTTATTTTGGATAGATTATATATTTTTATTTTACCAATTTATAAATAAATTTTATAAATTAATATGTAAATTATTTACATGATTTTTTAAAATTAATTCTAATACACATATTATTTTGACTCTAATTTTTTACAAAAAAATTATCTATAAATAAAATACTTACTTTTCTTAGTTAAATATATTAATATTATTTGTTTATATATCATTATTTAAAAATCATTAATTTCTTTCAAATTATCAAAATTTATAGATTAAAAATATTTAGTATATTCCAATAAAAAAATTTACTTAGAGTTGTCCTCATAGTCTACAATGTAAATCTTTCCCTGATTAGATAGTTATTTATGATTAAATAATAATATAATTTTAAGACTGTAGTACATAAAATGTATTAATAATATAACAAATTTGTATTATTATTTATAATGTATTATAATAAATTTTTATAATAATGATTTTAAATATTATAGTATTTAGCATACACTTGTTAATTAATAATATAATTTTATTATATTCAAAATACTGAAGATTTTTAAAATTTTATATTAAATAAAACATGTTATTGTTATTTTTACAATAATGAAATTTGAAATTAAAATATTTTATGCAAAGTATCCAAATTTCTTACCACTAATCACTAATCAGTCTAAGTAACTTTGACATTTCCTTTTTAAAATGATTGATAAAGTAGAAAGTGCATTTTAAAAAAAGTAAAATTAATTTTTCACATTTTTTTTACTTTCCAAAATTTAAATTTAATGAAGAGCGAATTTATCATCCATTTACTCATATCAGTTAAAGAAAAAGAAGCAAAACGCGTATTTTTGGGACATCAAAACGGCAAAACCAGAACATTGGGTTTTCTCTTTTCTTTCTTTTTTTTCTCTTTTCCCCTTCTGTCCTCGAATTTCCGATCAATTCCTATTCCAACAACAGCTAGGGTTTCGAAATCGACCACACCTTCTCCTCCCAGTTTCCCCAAGACACAGGATCGCGATGCACCTCTAGGGTTTCTCCCTCTCCCTGGTTCGAAATTTCGATTTTCGTACATGCCATCGGTGGAGGAAGAAGAAGATGTATAGCAATTTCAAGGAGCAAGCTATAGAATACGTGAAACAGGCCGTGCAAGAAGACAATGCCGGAAACTACGCGAAAGCGTTCCCTCTCTACATGAACGCCTTGGAGTACTTCAAGACGCATCTCAAGTACGAAAAGAACCCTAAGATCAAGGAAGCCATCACGCAGAAGTTCACCGAATACCTGCGCCGGGCCGAGGAGATTCGGGCCGTGCTTGACGACGGCGGCCCCGGTCCGGCCTCCAACGGGGACGCGGCTGTGGCTGCAAGGCCCAAGACCAAGCCAAAGGACGGTGAAGGCGGTGGCGACGGCGAGGACCCCGAGCAGGCCAAGCTCCGGGCCGGGCTCAACTCAGCCATCATAAGGGAGAAGCCCAACGTGAAGTGGAACGACGTCGCAGGGTTGGAGAGCGCCAAACAGGCCTTGCAGGAGGCTGTGATTTTGCCTGTGAAGTTCCCTCAGTTCTTTACTGGTGAGTGAGTTTGCATTTTCTTCTTGTGCTTGACAAGTGTGTAAGAGATTTTCTTCTTTGAAATTTGGTTGAATGTTTGTTTCCTTCTGATCTTATTTACAGGGAAAAGACGACCCTGGAGAGCTTTCTTGTTGTATGGACCTCCTGGAACGGGAAAATCATATTTAGCCAAGGCAGTTGCAACAGAAGCTGAGTCCACGTTTTTCAGGTAAACTAATTGATTCTAATTCTATGGTTTAGGAAAATGATAAAAGTTTATAGAATTGAGAAACCTATGTGTCTGCAGTTTACCAGATTCATGGGAAATCATTGGAATGAATTCTGATTCATAAGTTGAAATATGTATGTGTCTCAATTACTGCATAGCATTCCCTTTTATAGGCATTAAAACTTGAATTCAAGGTAGTTATAATTGGGAATTTACCTTAAATCAGGTAAATTTATATTCCATAAATGTTATGAATGTAGGTCCATAAGTGGACATGTTCTTGCAAGCATTTTTAACTTTTGAATTCTTCATCAGTGTTTCTTCATCAGACCTTGTTTCAAAGTGGATGGGTGAAAGTGAAAAGCTGGTTTCAAACCTCTTCGAAATGGCTCGAGAAAGTGCCCCTTCTATCATATTTATTGACGAAATTGATTCCCTCTGTGGTCAGCGTGGAGAAGGCAATGAGAGTGAAGCTTCAAGACGCATTAAAACAGAGCTTCTGGTGCAGATGCAGGTAATAGTTTTAATAGTTTGTTGGTTTACATTTGAATTGCAATATATAGCATATGCACAGGAAGCTGTCAAATCCCAGTTGTATGGCCATATATGAATGTGGTTCTGTTATTTAGTTTCAAATCATGAAGAAAGACGTAACTAATTTCTTAAATTCTTTGATATAAACCCATTTAGGCTCAAGAATGTATGCTTCATTTTCAAAAGAAGGTTTCCTTCCTAGGGCTATCTCCTCAGTGGCTGGGTGCTTATTAACACATTGTACATACTACAATTTTTATGGTTGGAAAGAAGACAAGCCAAACAGTGAACCTTCATTTAAAACAATCCAGCTAAATTTTTCTCGTTTCAGCATGTGAGGAGGCTATGGTAGTTGAATAGCAGATCAAGATTGAGCTAATTCATGCTGGACCTTGTTACTTATTGGTTTTTTGAGCCTTCAAGTCATGTTTGAGTGTACAATAACGGCAACATTGGGAAATAGCTTTAGTTTTATGCTTTTTTTAAACCTCTAATAAGCATTTGTCTCTGTTGTTTTTCTTCTTCAAAACAATTCCTATTCATGATTGCCACCTTAGATTTAAAGCCCCGCTTTCAGTGTACTCAGCATGTCTTGACGTGTCCTGTCCTGTGCTTGTTTGATGAGATGTTCACACTTCACAAAAAACGTTGCATATTTTCAATTCGGATTTGGCTCCTCAAAAGTGAGGGAGTGCACTTTAGAGGATAAAGTGCACTTACAAGTTACAATAGTTGATTAGAAAATCAATGGTTTAAAATTGTGATAAAATCAAATCCCTGTTTAACAAAATCTAAAATTTATCATAATCTCAATCATTATTTTTCTAATTGATGGTCATTATTCACTTTATCCTCTAAAGTGCATTCCCTTCACTTTAGAAGAGCCAACATCCATTCAATTGTTCTCTATCTTATCACTTCAGAAAAGGAATTCTAGGTCTGTGTGGCATCATGGCAATCACTGATTTGTGGTGGTCATGCAGGTTTTCATGTTTGTGTGTGAATTATTATTTGATTAAGTCATCATATTTGACTTTTTTATTATCTACTTTCAACAGGATATTTTGTTATTATGTAAGAAAACTACTGAAGCATGTTTTACTGGTAGCGAAACTCCCAGAAGCATTTAAGTGTTATTATCCTTTTCCTTGACCTGTCAAAATTTCTCAAGTAACTTGGTTGATGGTTTTTAGTCATATACAAAGTTACTCATAAGTAATCCTGTTTTCTGTTTTACTGCTTTATTTTAAACTGAACCCAGCAGTTACTAGTTTGTATAATATCGTCATAATATGGCTTGCTCGTCTATATTTTATTCTCTCATTTTGATTCACTTTTTTGCTATTAACATTAGGGAAGTTTCCAACATTTTTTGGCATTTGTTCTCTCCTTTTTAATTCTCTTTATTTAATGTAGTTGATCCACATACTTTGTAGGGTGTAGGACACAATGATCAGAAAGTTCTTGTTCTTGCAGCAACCAATACGCCCTATGCCTTAGACCAGGTCAGACAGAAATAATTTTATTTTGTGTTCCCATATAGAATCAATACTACGTTGTTTTTCACTAATCAATTTGTAATTGCAGGCAATAAGGCGTCGTTTTGATAAGCGCATATATATTCCACTACCAGATTTGAAGGCTCGCCAACACATGTTCAAGGCAAGGACAATATACTTGATTGTTGAATGATGGTTTTTGTTATGCTCTATAAACCTAGCAAATGGTTTTACCATGCTATTTTTCTGGCTTAATAAATTGAGCAGGTGCATCTAGGAGATACTCCACATAACTTGACTGAAAGCGATTTTGAATACTTGGCTAGCAGGACAGAGGGTTTTTCTGGTTCAGATATATCTGTCTGTGTAAGTTTTACTTCTATATGAAATGACTGGTTTCATTAATCTTATACTTGATGAATCTTTAAGTAAAAAGTTGTTGGACCTCCTCTTCAGGTAAAGGATGTGTTATTTGAACCTGTTCGCAAAACCCAAGATGCAATGTTCTTCTTTAAGAATCCTGAGGGTATGTGGATCCCAAGTGGACCAAAGCAACAGGGTGCAGTACAAACCTCAATGCAAGAGCTTGCTGCAAAAGGACTTGCTTCTAAGGTATTTAGTGTGTTAATAATTTTTAATGGTAGTAGGACTGTACCGAGTGTCCTTATTTTTAATTTTTTAATGATGACTGGAGTAGAGGACAAGTCCTGACACAACGGTAAAGTTGTGTCTTGATGACTTGTTAGTCACGGATTCGAATCCGAAAACAGTTTCTTTAGTTTTTCTTAATGATAATTGGAGTAGTGTTGTGATGTCTTGGGACTAAGTTGTTATATCTCTAACTGAAACTGGGGAATGCTTACCATAAAACTTATTGCAGATCCTTCCGCCCCCTATTACGAGGACAGATTTTGAGAAGGTACTCGCTAGACAAAGGCCTACAGTAAGCAAAGCCGACCTTGATGTTCACGAGAGATTCACGAAAGAATTTGGAGAGGAAGGTTAATACTGATGGAATTTCACTTTGAAGGTCCACACTGGTTTCAAATATATTGTTATATTTTGTAATTTATTTAGCCGTTGGATCCAAATGAAATGCATCCTTTTCATTTTTGGGGATGTGAAGGCCCCTTTTGTACCGAGGTGGATTTATAAAGGTCGATACTCATTTTTCTTCTTCTAAATTGTGTATAACAGAATCTGTAATGATTTGAAAAAATAACTTGTGTGATGCTGGATTCTTATTTTTGTCTTCTATGGATTTAGGATAGCCATAAATTTGGGTGCTTTTTAGTTTCGAGATGGATCAGATATTCAGCATGTTGCACTAAGCTACCTGCTGATGGGACATGAGAGACTCGTCATAAAATATGCCACGCAGATTAGAGTACATTCGACTTAACAAAGTGTTTACTAAATGTGATGATAGAATGGTTTTTTATTCAACTGCTAAGTTACTCCAGATTCTTGTAAAAGCTCATTAATTGTCTGTATATTATTGCGATCACATTTTAAGCAGAGTTATTCTTTTATACTTTTTTACTGGGTCGTTATCATAATTTCTGCATAACTAATTCTCACTCAACAAGTGTCAATTTTATGCATTGTCATGTTCACTAAATCAGCGGCAGAAATAAGAGTGCAAATGAACTTAAGCTATTCTTGAGTTATTTGAACTTGATTCATTAAATGTTCAATATAAGTTATGCCAAAATTTTACAAGTTCAACATCAACAACCCATAAATTATTTGTTTATTTAAATTGATGAGAATTTGACTAGTCTTTGTTATTTACTCATGTAGAACTTTGTTAAATTTTTTTTTTTTTTGTAGTGATCAAGAAAATATAAGTTTTTATTTATTTATTGTATTATGAAAATGTAATAGCCTAGAATTTTTTAATTTAACATACCATATATTGTTGACCACATATTTCAAATATAAACGAGTAAAATACGTTATGAATAAATTTTATTTTTTTGGCAAGGCAACATCACACTTTAACGTAAATTTGTTTAAATAATTGAGTCCAAATCATATTGTTGACACACTGACAATGCACATGTTCACCCACGGTTTCATCGAAGGAACTACAAGACATGGTTTCACATAGTGCACGAATACGATGATAATGCAGAAGTTTTCTGCGGAATAGTTGAACTGAATCCTCTAACCTCTGTGACAAGTGGAGCAGTAAGCTTGATAAAAATATTAATCAAGATATATATTTAACTCAAATTAACGGTAAAGAAGATTAATATATATCAACATCAACATCAACATCAACAGCACCTTTAACCCAAATTAATTGGGGTCGGTGGTAGATGAACCTAATGATAAATCGAAAAAAAAGCAAAAGAGAGAAACAGAGTTAAAATAAAAGAACGGTGAGAGGAGAAGAGAAAAGAAGAAGCAAAGAATTAAAACAGGGAACAACTGGAACATAGAACTACTAAAGGGTT
>PYAF01006334.1:545238-561183 GCA_007407185.1 Glycine tomentella
CTGGAAGTAAAGAACCACAGCCTTATAATGTTATTGCCATTGGAAGTCAGGATCGAACTATAACAGTTTGGACTACTGCAAGTCCTCGTCCTCTATTTGTGGCTAAGCATTTTTTTACTCAAAGTGTTGTGGATTTGTCCTGGTATTTCTCTTCATCTCTAGCCTTGGTTGATTTATTTTGGGAATGTTATATTTTTAACTAACATTTTTACTTTATTATTTCTGTGAGTGACTCCTCCTTATTATTCTTTCTTTTTCCTTTTCAAATAGGAGCCCTGATGGATATTCACTTTTTGCATGTTCCTTGGATGGATCTGTGGCTATATTTCATTTTGAGGTAAAAGAACTTGGTCAGAGATTAGGTGATGCTGAGCTAGATGAGTTGAAGAGAAGTCGTTATGGTGATGTGAAAGGTCGTAAAGCAAACTTGGCTGAAAGTCCAGCACAGTTACTGCTAGAAGCTGCTTCTGCCAAGCAAACACCTAGCAAAAAAGTGGTTTCTGATGTTCAACAAAACCAATCTAAGGCAAAGGCTTATGTTGATGCGGCGGTTACTGCAAAGAATGCTGAGCCTCAAAATGACGATGGCAAGAAAAGTGGAGGTCCAGTTGGTGATGCGTCAAACAAAGCTACAACCTCTTGCCGGATTTCTAGTCCTGTTAAGCAAAGAGAATATAGGCGACCTGATGGGCGTAAAAGAATTATTCCAGAAGCAGTAGGGGTGCCTGTTCAGCAGGAAAACATTTCTGGTGCAGTTCAGCAAGCACTCGATTTTCATATAGTTTCGTCTGATCACAGAAAGGATATTGAACGAGCTGTATCCAATGATGATGGTGTAAGAGAAAGCACCTTGGGAGGAGCACATGGCAGAAATACTGATATAAAAGAGCGTTCCGGCGCTACTGCTAGGGCCACAATTTCGGAAAGCCTCGTGATTGAGAAGGTTCCATCTTCTACTGGTGACGGAAGTGTCAATGTTGAACAGTCAAGCAATTTGATGTCTTCCAGTTCTCTAGCTGCTTGTAGTGGTACACTTTCCATCAGAGTATTTGACAAGAAAAGTGGAGAAGATTCTTCTCCTATTCTCTTAGAAGCACGCCCAAGAGAACATGCTGTAAATGACATTGTAGGGCTGGGAAATACATCCATAATGAAAGAAACAGAAATTGTTTGCTCAAAGGGTCCTCAGACACTTTGGTCTGATAGAATATCAGGAAAAGTCACTGTTTTAGCTGGCAATGGAAATTTTTGGGCAGTTGGGTGTGACGATGGATGTCTGCAGGTAAATTGCTTTTCTACATGTACATGCATTGTTTTCTTTCAGTACTCATTTTCTATTAATATTTCTGATATATTGTGGGACATGGGTTATGAATATATGTTGAGCTGGTAGTAGTTGTACCCAACATCCTTTATAATATTTTTCTTGGTATTATTGAGCTTCGTTGTGCTTTCCTTAAGACTTTTATCCTCATGTTTTAATGTTACTAAAAATTATTTCTTCTATGCCTTTCATCGCTTGTTTTGTACCTTTTGGTATCTTGGTAGCATCTCTTGTGCATCGATCAAGTCCATTCAAGTTGTTAATGTGTTCATTTCTTGCATACATACCACTGGCATATTCTTAAACATTGTAGTTGTAATGTTGTATGACTAATAATTGGTTGCTTACAGCCTTACACTTAAAATATCCCATAAATACAACACATTGTTTGTAACTGTAAACTAGTTGATTGAGAAAGCTATCTACGTTAACACTTTACTACTTGATATTTGTCACATAATAGTTTACCATTTAAACTAATTGATTTTAGAAAACTATCTATGCTAATACTTTACTCCAATACCAAACTTAGCTAATAATCTTTTGGTATTCAAATTTCAGAAAAAAAAATATCGTTAAAGTTTTAATTAGGGTAAGTGCTTAAGTACTATATGACAAATAGCTAATTTCTATGTACTGTGAGATACATGGTTTAAACTTTTTTTAATCTTGTAAAACTACATGGGCATAATGTACTAGTTCAACATATGGGCAAGACGTAGTCTTATGCTTTTGAAATCTGTGTTTTTTGACTTTTTCTTGCTTCCAAGAAGATTTACACAAAGTGCGGGAGACGAGCAATGCCTACCATGATGATGGGTTCTGCAGCAACATTTGTAGACTGTGATGAATGCTGGACATTACTGCTGGTGACAAGAAAAGGATCCCTGTACTTGTGGGATTTATTCAACCGAACCTGTCTTCTTCAAGATTCGTTGACTTCTTTAGTTGCTTCAAGTCCTAACTCATTTGGTAAAGATGCAGCTACCATATATATTATGTACATTTTTTGATATTTGAGATGCTTGGTCATTAACTATGGCCTCTGCCTCACAGTTTATCATTTTTTTCTTTGTATGAGGACAACTTGTTCTGGTTTTCCAACAATTTGTCTTTTTTCAGTGGCTCTATGTTATCTTAAAATTTATCGTTTCTTTTCAGGAACTATTAAAGTTATATCTGTAAAACTATCAAAATCGGGTTCCCCTCTTGTTGTGTTGGCTACTCGCCATGCTTTCTTATTTGACATGAATGTCAAGTGTTGGCTGAGGGTTGCAGATGATTTCTTTCCTGCATCGAATTTTTCCAGCTCATGGAGTTTGGGTTCAATTCAAAGCGGTGAGCTGGCAGCATTGCAGGTTGATCTTAGAAAATATTTGGCTCGGAAGCCAGGTTGGACTAGGTGTGTATTGATTAATCTTTTTTTTTTTTTTTATATATATATATAGCTTGTAGTTGGTCTTGGTCCTCGATTTGAAATATTGTTGGATACCATATGAATATGAAATTGAATTAAGGGGATGGAAGGTGGGGTAGATATTAGTAATTCTCGAGACTGTAACTTTCTAATGGTTGGCTTTTGCTTATTGTCAAATTATGATGCAGTTTATTAATGTATCCAAAGAAATGCAGTTATTTATCTATCATGATAAATATGTACAAAGACAACCAAGCTTATCTCTCTCATTGAAGTGGTCTACAATCTACATGGATCAATTGATGTGATTGGACTCACTAAAAAACCAAATTTCTTGTGAAACCATTTAGAAGTTTCAAACCTCCTTTACCCCTTAATTAGACAATGTTCATTTGATGAACATTTTTTGTAATGGAGCCTCTTTGGGCGAATTTTTGTCGTCTCTTTAATAGGTGTGACTTAAACTTTTTCTTGGATCCATTTGTTGCTAATCATGATACTGGTTGAGGAATATGGTGGAAACACCTTCATTGCTGAACCTGCCTCTGGTACAGTATCATTGTGGTACCAACCAGAGATCCAGCACAACTCTCAAGAGTCAAGATCCCTCCTGTTTCTGACTCCTAAGGATGTGTTAATGCATAATAAAATTGAAAAACCTACAATTATTTCCTGTATATTTATACTCTTGTCTAGAAGGATGGAGTGTGCTTGTTACATAGGCCTCTGATCTCGTGTTTCATAATTTTCCCCCTCCCCCTTTTTGTTAGGATTCTGATGTTTTAAAAGTACACTTTCTAAACTTGACTACCTCGATACAGAGTTACTGATGATGGAGTGCAGACACGTGCTCATTTGGAAACGCAATTGGCTTCTTCCTTGGCTTTGGGATCCCCTAATGAATATCGCCAATGCCTATTGTCATACGTGCGCTTTCTTGCAAGGTGTTATTCTTTTCTCTTTTTCTTTGAGATATTGTTCAAATACTACTTTAGCACTTTATTGAGCTTGCGTAAAGCATGTATGCTTGTATACACATTTAGTTTTCTATAAAAGTGTAAGTCACATATTGTTTCTCACCACCCTCAGCCACTAACCATCTTACTCAGTTGCTGTCTGTCTCCAGCTGTTTATGCCTAAAACTCAATTCTTCTGCTAAAAACATCTTTTGATGATGCTCATACTAAATTATTTAATTTGCATGATGACTATTCTCAAGATGAATAGAATGCAACTTCTTTAAACTGTCTTCTAGAACTTTTTTTATTAGGAAGATGCTATATGTATGTTTATGCAGAGAATGTAGTCTTAATTCTTAATTTTTAATTTTTAATACTTTGTGATTATATATGCATATCGTGTTGTCTTTGTGATTTTGGACAATTGCAGACTGAAGGATTATAAAATTATTGCAGAGAAGCAGATGAATCTCGTTTACGTGAAATGTGTGAGAGTTTCCTTGGACCTCCAACAGGGATGGTTGAGGAAACATCTTCAGATTCAAAGAACTTAGCATGGGATCCTTTGGTGCTTGTAAGCTTTTCTCTATCTACATATCTAATAAAATCATGTTATGCATACCCATTTGTTTTTACTATTTATTTAAAAGAGTGAGTCAAGCCGGGAATGATAAAATAGTACAGAAGAACACTTAAAAAAATTCCTGTACTGAAATAGATGATTACTGAAATTTAGGGGCCGTTTTTTTAAGATTTTGGAAAAAGAGATTTTAAGATTGTGTAAAAAATGAATTATTTTAGATTTTGATTTTCTTTTTCAAAATAAAAGTGATTTTTATTACAAAAACTGCCGGAAAAGAAGAGCTCTTAATTGGAAAGCTAGATAGAGGAAAAGTGCATGGAAGAGACTTATTGGCTGATTACACTGATTTATTTATCTTTAAAAAATGACAAACCCTAACAAGAAGATGCTGGGACTTTTATTGACCAACAGCTTGTATGATTCAAACCAAATGATCACTTTATCTTCTTTCTCTAATGTTCCAACTGAATCTTTGCAGGGAATGAGGAAACACAAACTCCTTAGGGAAGACATTCTTCCATCCATGGCATCAAACAGAAAAGTCCAGAGATTACTTAATGAATTCATGGATCTTTTATCCGAATATGAGATCATTGATGCTAATCAAGAGCAAACAAACCCCACAGTACCAAATTCATCCTTACCAGAAACCAATCCAATTGAGAGCAGTTCAATAGCAACAGATCAGGAGCACAATGCTCCACCAAAATTGGATCACAATACCCCACTAGAAAAAGAGCAAATAAATTTCCCTCCAGCACTCATAGATGAAGCTAGTGCAGATACCCCTATGATAGATCAAGCTAACCAGGATGCACAAGTTAAGGAAAGTGCCTAACTTGTGCATCTTATAATAGGAGGCAGTATTAAGGGTAGAAGTGTATCAACAAAGGATGTTCAAGTGGCATGGATGAATCCAATATCACGTTTTTCTTTTATGATGTTTGTACCCCCATAGGAAACAATGCTGATAGCTCTCCTTTAAATTTTATCTCACTAACACACACTTCTTCAAAGGTATCACAAGTTGTATGTTACATTTGTAGCTTCTCCCATAGACTTGGAGCTTGTTTTTTGTAAAATGTCAAGTAAAGGAAATTAGAGTTTCTTTCTTCTTTTTTTCCTTGTTATGTTAGTTGAGATTTTTTTTATGGCTAAAACTTCCTGCACCTTCATAAATTGCTACCAGCATTCCATTATATTCTAGAAAGCTCAATCAGGAATATTACCGTAACATTCTTTTCTGAACCGTTATAGAAGACCATTGGGAACGAGTCCTACACCCTGAGGCATTTTCTTGAGTTGAATTGGGCTTATGTTACAAGCCTGCCTCTGCTCACCTACTATGTGTCTGTTTCATCGCATGTTTGGATTTTTAGTTGCAAATCCATGATTTGAATTAATAGAAAAGTAATATTAGGCAAAACTTTCTCTAATTTTTTATATTATTGTTACCGAGTTTTATAACGAAGATTTTTACGTTGTGATTCAATTATATGTTACCATCTATAGAAAGCAGAGTTGAATATATGGGTCGTGAATGGTACGCACAGGCTCTATAAAATGAAGACTATTAGAACGCAAATTTTTCAGGTCAGTCTGCATAGCCCGTGAATTTAGTGGGTTTGGTCCAAAGGTTAATGGGTCAATCAGGAAACCATTGTATTTTTTTTTACAAACATAGAAATTAATTTTAATTAGTTTATTTTAGTAGACTTTTTAATATTTGGTTGATGTGTCGGAGATATTTGGTAATGTTAGTTATTGGTAAATGATAATGTCATTTTATTCCTCTTTTATTGTCTTATTTAATTGTTTTTTATTTTATTTTTTGGTTTAAATTTTATTAATATATTTACCATATTATTAAACTTGATTAATTATTAACAAGTAACAAATAAAAAAATCACAATTTAGTTTTTAATTATTTTTAATATTTAATTTTACATTTTTCAAAAACTATTTCACCTTTACTAATATCAAATAAAATTTATTATAATTTAATAAGTTATTTGGCATTATAAAAGTTTAAAATAAATTTCAAATAAAATTGTAAAAATTATAATAAAATGTTTTCATTGGTAAAAAATAATAATCTTAAAAGTCTACTTTAAACCAAATGTTAGACTGACTTAGTTAAAAAGAATTAATTTCACCATATTTAATGAAATAAAATAAAAACTTACGAAAATTACAAGTCATTAGTCATTTTGATAAGTTCCATTAAATTTGACTAAAACTCAATTATAAATGTATCATCTTTAAAAGTCAATTCTTCAAACTCCACACAAATTACTTTAAATTTTGCTTTTGTTCTCAAACTATAACGTAGCAAAAGATGAAAAACAACAAGGAACTGACTTAAAACTTTGTCATCAACTGAGGTACATACAAATCATCCTTCTGTAATGAAAGTTATCAATGCTCAAGAGAAAGGAATTGAGTCAGCGGGAACACACTTGCTAGTAGTAGTTGTTGTGGTCCTGCTTCTTTTTTCATTTTTTGCTTATCAACTTATATACACACCTTTCTTGACCACCTTTTACACATTTTGCTTCCCATGCCAATGACATATATCCAAAGTCTGCATCAATATGAAACACAAGACATTTAACATGTACGTGCTGGCCACAATCCCCGAGCTGTCACGAATCATTGTCCAAATCCAGCTTGCTCGTGCAAGGACCACTCCTCGTATCTCATGCATGTTGTTCCTTTAAGGGCACATGCATGCTTCGGACTTCAAACTCAAACACTGAGATTTTCCAGTAACAGCAAATAAACCGGGCTTGCTGGCCGGCACTACTTCGACTTCAAGCATTTATTTCTTCCCAAATATTATATGCATTTGCTTAAAATTTTCAATTATTGCTGATCTGAACAAAATCTACACACGCACATGCAAGACCAAGCCACATTAATTAGCATGTTCAAACCCTTCCCACTAGAGGGTTAAAATTGATCATCAAGCATTACTCTCGTACGTACCCATCAGCATCAAGCATATTTACTGGCTACCGGTGTTTTTAATATAATTTAAATACTTATCAAGAAATTAACATTTAATAAATTTTTAACTATTTTTTTACCTGTTACTGGGATATACTACAATGGTGTTGAAATGTTGGTAAACTGAGTTGACCTACTCTAACTGGGATTAGAATAAGTCATTTAAAAATGAGTTACATTTTTTGCTTACTTTTTTTAGTAGAGACTGTAATATATGAATAAGGAAACTCTTTTTCTGAATATTTGAATTAGTTGTATAATTTATATTTAGGATTCAAATTCAAATTTATTAGTTAGGAAACTAGAAAAATGTGTCTGACGATCAGTTGATTCACGCTTGATAATATATTTTCTTTCCAAAAAAATTAGTATTTTGTTCTTAAAAAATATTTGTTTTCAAAAACTAATTTGAAAACCAAATCAAAATTGAAACTCACTCTTATTTTTTGTTCGCTTCCTCTCCTTCCCTTCCTTTCCCCATCTTGGGTCTAGGGCCAGATGGTGAGATATCCATCTCGTTCACAGTCGATCAGCTACTGGCTTCTAACCACAAAACTTAAGGAGAGAATGGATTTATGACCAAAACATGCGTAGCTTTATGAAGCAGCATGCTGATCCATCTGGAACTGGAGGGGGCTTGGTGGTCCACACGATGCTAATATGTAAGTTGGGTTCTTTAATTCAATTAAGAGGGATGGCTATAAACCAATTTCTTTCAATAGCCCATAATGGGCTGTTGTGCCATGTTTTCAAACGTTTGGATTTGGGAGAGGAATCGAACCAATAGCTTTCTCAAATTAAGATTCTATTTACTTTTGTTTTTATTTTGTGTTTTCACTTTGAATTCACAAAATTATTATTGTTTTAAATTTTTGTACAGAATAATAAAACAATTTCTCTCTCTATTTCTTGTACAAATCTTTAAAAACATAAAAAATAAAAAAAATAAAAGTAAAAGTAAACAAACCCTAAGTTATGGATTCCTTCTTTATATCATGAATTTCGTTGGGTCCCCCCCCCCCCCCAAAAAAAAAGTTGTGTTAAAAATCTAATTTATTTTGTTGGTAGGATGTTTGATGAAATGTCAATCAAGAATAATATTTTCTAGGGTTAGTGGCACTGGAGTAAGAGTGAGATATCAGAGAAGATATTGAGAAAGAACCGCGAAAATTAAATATAACAGAAATCAATCCAAATTGCCTGTTTTGCACTTGTCGGTTGATGGTTTATGACTATTTTTAGTAGCGTAAAAGATGTTTTTTGTAATTAGTTCTTAAGTGGAACCATGTCTTATTTGTCATAGTAAGTAGTCCATCTCTTTTGAAATTATAGCAATTTCTCCTTATATCACTTGCTTATATCCACTCTTACCAATTGAGTTGTCATTTTGTTCCCAAATTCACTTACCAAATAATTGTGTAAATTAATTTCATTTATATGATACTCGTGCATTTGGACTTTCCACTTTTTTCTCAAGTGATCACACATATGTAAATAACATTTGTTATATGAATTGCTCTTGTATCAAATTTTGCTTGCCATATGAACTTGCCATTTTTATATCAAATTATGTAAGTAGGTTGTCAAATAAATTAATAAACCCACAAATTAGTAATAAGTTTAGTGATAAGTGATTGCAGACTATTGTGAAACTGGTACACTTTTTCTAACAAAGAAAAATTAAAATATTAAAGATACATATTCGGAATATTATATATACATTGATTAGTTAATATATGTATATAGCTATTTTTGTTACCCTAGCTTGTTTCCTCACTCCATCCCTTTGACAAGTTCTATAATTATGATCAAACTGTTTACAAGTGGAACTCCTAATGTTGTTACTTTTTAGACCTTTTTACTTCTTGCGATCTTGATGGTCCTTAAACATCACTATTCCTCCTAGCCCTAAGGCCTTCCTTAGCAGTCTCTTCAGAGTAGGGGGTCAATATGTGGATAATTTCCTCTATTGTTAACATCGATCTAAGGCGTAGCTAGGATGAATTATTTTAGCATAAGCAATATGGCACAGAGAATTTTTTAATAGGCTTGGTGACAGCATTTCTTCACATTCTCTATGTTGATCAGTTATGCTGGCACATCCATGATTACATCATGGCAATCCAGTTTTCTGCCAATAATTTCACCGGCACATGACAACAAAGGTTGTGTAGCCATCTTTAACTTAAAACTCCTCTTGTCCAGTATATGTCAGAACACAAATTCTCACATCTTACATTGGTTTGTCCAAAATGTTCCTCACTCGAGTTATTTTCTCTTCCGAGAATAGTAATGGTTTAGTAAATATAGTTGTGAATAAATATATATATTTCCTCCAATCTCGAAAATAAGCTAAAGAAAAATTAAATTAGACTAATTAAAAAATTTAGTTAATATTATTTAATTGTATTAATTTTAATTGAAATTATTTTTTTCTAAATTATCTTTCATAACAATTTGATATTAAGAATGAAAAGAGTAACATATTGAAATAAAATCGCAATTAAATAAAGTTTATTTAGATATTAGTATCAATAATTAAATAAAATAAAATTATTTGATATTTATATATATTTGAAACTAAAATATATGATATTTTTTTCTATACTCTAGACAAGAGGAAATAAGTAAGAAATTTGTTACTTTAAAATATATTTTTTATGAAAAATAACAATTAAAATTAGAAATTAATAGTTCAATTACTAAATATAGTTAATAAATTATCTCTAATATATTAATATTGATTTAATTTTTTTTTTCAAAATATGTTATATTTTTTCAAAATAATAATGAAAACCAATATTTTTTATGTTTTAGGTATTAAATTTTGTAATAATTTTTTATATTTTTCTGATAAATTTTATTAACATGAAAAGCCAAACACATTTAATATATATATATAATATGATATATTTAATAAATATAACATTTAACATTAATGTGCGGGCTACAACCCAAGAGTAAACATCTATCATTGTCCAAATCCAGCTTTGCTCAAGGACCTTTTAAGGGCATGCACATGGATCATAGACCACATTTCATTCCTAAAACGGCATGCAAACCAGGTTGCTGGCTGCTTATACAGGTATTTATTTCTTCCAAGATATTATTTGCATGGCTTGAATTTTTCTATCATTTTTATATAACAAAATGTATTATTAACAAAAGCAAAAGTATTTAAAATCATTTGAGTAGTAAAGGCCCAAAATATGGGTTTGTGTTGTCATGCAAACTGATATTGATATTCATTTCCACAATTAAAGCCCAAAATGACCGCTCACCTATATCTGGCAAACAAGTTTATATCCTAACAAGTTTCTTTTATGACACTTGATTAAGGGTTGGGTACAGAAACAATCAAGTAATGATCCTCAACTAGACCAGTTCAATATATATGCATGTAACTACCAACTGTTTTATGAATGGAGCCAATATAGGATGACAATTTGCCACTAAACTAGACCCAACATCTTAATTTGCCTTCTTTATCTGCGCGATGATACTCGTGCTTAATTTGATATTAATTTGAAGTATTCATTTATATATCAAGCATCTAAACAGATATCTATTTCTTAAAATTGATTATCTATATTTATTAATGATATAATATTTTTTAACAAACCACATGTATCATTTGCATAGAAGAGAATCCACTTATTTAATGTATTTATATACTTAGAATTCGAACTCAAGTATTTGATGATCATTAATTAACGTTTATACTGGAACTTCTTAATTAATTAATAGCGACTTGCTGATGATCATATGCAATGGAATTTGCCTGTCAAATCCAAATTGAAAATGAGAAGGGACAATGCCAATTGTCTGATAGAAACACTCATACCCCCTCACAAAACAATTTCACGCTCCAGCCCTTCATAAAAGAAACCGACTTTTTTAATGTTTTCACGATACTTTGTTAGGTGTTGTACTTTCAGATCAATCCATCAGATCATGATTTTCGTTTTTTGTTTTATTTCATATAAATTATCTCTTTCAAAAATATCTGTTTATATATATATTATCTCTGTGTGTGTGTGGTGTTGTGGCATAGTTATTATTAAAGGGTTACGCTGTGGCGCACGGATGATCCGTGTAATCTATATGATCATAATTCGCAGTAAAAATGCACGCGGCTACATAATGCGCAGATTAAACTTGTTTGTGCGGAGCCTGTGGCCATGTGGATTAGCAAATTGATCAACGAACCTTTACTTACAGAGATCTGTTTATATCGAATAAGAATTTTTCTTATCAGAAAAAAGAGAAATAAAATTATGTAAATATAAATTATTATATTTTATTTATACAGTCAAGATTGATAAAATGTAAATGACAATTTTATGCGGTCATGTGTCCACTAATTAATAACGTATGACTCATTATTAATTTTTGTTTCTCATAATAAGAAGAATTCTTATGTGATATGTCTCATATATATATATATATATATATATATATATATCAATAACTATTACTTAATTTGAAAAAGGAAGAAAAAAAAAACTAACTACATGTACACTATATGAAAAAAGAAAATGATGTTGCTTAACTTGTTTTGCTCTTGGCCACTCAGTGCTTGTCGATAGGATAAAAATGTTTGAGAGAAGATGACAAACTCAAAACTGAAGAGAGAGAAAACACACACATACAAACACATTATTTGATATCATTTCAGATAGCTTCCTACGTGTCCACACCTATACATTTTTAACAGATAAAGTTATTATTTTATGTATTTTGAGTTTTGACTAGTCATAGTATAGAAAGAACAAGAAAGTATACCATTACTAACCTAACTTTTGTTAAACCTGAAAGCAAAGTGTACATCAACACAAGGGATGTAAGAACAAGGGTTGTATATCAGTAAAAGGGGAGGCAAGACAGGAATTTATATATAAGGGGAAGATAAAGTCATGCTAATTTTTTAAAATAAGTAAATATTTTTTAATCCCAACGTTGTTGATATATACCTGGTTGAATAAATAAACTTAATTTTGGATTTAATTGTATTTGGCCCAATTTCTTTAGGAATTATTAAGTGGCCCAAAATCTAGAAAGCCTAGGAAAAAAGTCCAAATTCTAGAAGCTATCTACTCTAGATATTACCCTAAAAATATCTTGTACCTAGAAACTACCATGAAAAATATCTAGCATCTAGAAACTTACTTTAGAAATATCTAGGCTAGAGAATTCTAGAGGATGATTTCTAGCCATTAGATTAAAGTTGTGTTGGCACAATCCTAGCCATTGGTTAAGGAGGTGCTACTAGTATAAATAGGTGAGGTTTCTACCATTTGTATCAAGCCAAAAGCAAAAAGCCAAAGTGAGTAAGAATTGAGTTGTAATAAAGAGTTCTCTTCCTCTAAATTTCTCTAAATCTTTCCCTTCTCAAATATCCTCCTTCCAACATATTGGTATCAAGAGCCTTAAGATCCTTTCTAGAGAGATGGCAAGTAACAACATGGTTTCTTTCCAAGTCCCTATGCTCACCAAGAGCAACTATGATAATTGGAGCATCAAGATGAAGACCCTCCTTGGATCACAAGATGTGTGGGAGATGATAGAGAAATGTTATGATGAGCCACAAGAAGGGGCTACCCTATCCCAAGCTCAAAGGGATAGCTTGAAGGATTCAAGAAAGAAAGTCAAGAAAACTCTCTATCTCATCTATCAAGGATTAGATGAGGATGCTTTTGAGAAGATTTCGGAGGCAACCACCGCAAAGGAAGCATAGGAGAAACTACAAACTTCTTACAAGGGTGCTGAGCCAGTCAAGAAGGTACGTCTCCAAACTCTAAGGAGTGAGTTTGAAACTTTACACATGAAAGATGCCGAAAGTATCTCTGATTATCTTTCTAGAGTCTTGACAGTGACTAATCAATTAAAAAGAAATGGTGAAAAGTTAGATGATGTAAAAATTATGGAAAAGATTTTACGATCTTTAGATTCGAAATTCGATCAAATTGTCACTGTCATAGAAGAAACAAAAGATTTAGGGGCAATGACAATAGAGCAACTCTTGGGCTCTTTACAAGCATATGAGGAGAAGCAAAAGAAGAAGCAAGCGGTTGGTGAACAACTGCTAAAGACACAATTCAACTCCAAAGAGAAGGAAGAAGACTTCAACAACACAAGAGGACGAGGAGGATATCATGGTCGAGGAAGAGGTCGTGGACGTGGACGTGGACGAGTCGGCTTCAACCACAACTATGCCAATGAAGATCGAAGAGAAAGTTCATCAAGAGGCCGTGGAAGAGGCAACTTCCAACAAAAGCGTGATAAATCACAGATCAAGTGCTACAACTGTCAAAGGTTCAGTCACTATGCTTCTTAATGCAGAATCCCTACAAGAAGGATTGAGGAAAAGGCAAACTACGTGGAAGAGAAAAGTCACGAAGATGGCACTCTGCTGATGGTACGCAAGGACAACGTACGAGAACAAGACAATACATGGTATTTAGACTCTGGAGCAAGCAATCACATGTGCGGGAAGAGAGACATGTTCGTGGAACTTGACGAATCGGTTAATGGAAATGTCTCATTTGGAGATGAATCAAAGGCACCAGTGAAAGGCAAAGGTAAAATTCTTATCCGATTAAAGGATGGTAGGCACGAATTCATTTCTAATGTTTACTATGTGCCCAATATGAAGAACAATATTTTGAGTTTGGGACAACTCTTGGAGAAAGGGTACAATGTTCACTTGAAGAATAATACTCTTTTCTTAAGAGATAATAAAAATAACTTGATCGCTAAAGTGTCTCCAAGCTTGCTATAAGGATGCATCCTGGTTGTGGCATCTGCGATTTGAACACCTCAACTTTGGTGGTCTTGAGCTTTTATACAAGAAGGAGATGGTGAGAGGATTGTCTTCCATCAGTCAACCTGACCAGCTATGTGAAGGATGCTTACTTGGGAAGCAATGTCGAAAGAGCTTTCCGAAGGAGTCTTCGTCAAGAGCCAACAAGCCACTTGAGCTTATACATACAGACGTTTGTGGACCATTAAAGCCAAGCTCACTCGGTAAGAGCAATTACTTTCTTTTCTTCATAGATGATTTTTCAAGGAAGACATGGGTGTATTTCCTAAAGCAAAAAATCAGAAGTGTTTGGAGTCTTCAAGAAGTTCAAGGCAAGTGTGGAGAAAGAAAGTGGACGCAAGATTAAAGCAATGAGATCCGATCGAGGCGGAGAGTTCACTTCTAAAGAATTTCTAGAATTCTGTGATCAAAATGGAATCTGAAGGCCTTTAACCGTTCCAAGAAGCCCGCAGCAAAATGGAGTAGCCGAAAGGAAGAACAGAACTATTCTCAACATGGCAAGAAGCATGCTCAAGAGTAAGAAGATGCCAAAAGAGTTTTGGGCTGAAGCTGTAGCAACTGCTGTCTACCTTTTAAATCGTTCGCCAACAAGAAGCGTGTGGGGAAAGACACCACAAGAAGCATGGAGTGGAAGAAAACCTGGGATCTCCCACCTGAAAGTGTTTGGAAGCATAGCCTACGCACACATCCATGATGAGAAGAGGTCAAAGCTTGACGACAAAAGTGAGAAGCTCATATTCATCGGGTATGATTCTAACTCTAAAGGCTTCAAGCTTTACAATCCTAATAATGGGAAAACCATCATTAGCCGAGATGTGGAATTCAATGAAGAAGAGGAATGGAGTTGGGGTCTACATAATGAAAACTACAACTTACTTCCCAACTTGATGGAGGATGAAGAAATGGAACAACCAATGATGGAGCATGAAAGAGAAGAGACTGTTACTCCACCAACTTCACCGATGGAAGAACCAATGTCAGCTGGAAGTTCAAGTGAAAGAGTATCACGCTTCAGGAGCCTACAAGAACTTTATGAAGTAGCGGAGAATCAAGATAATCTCACCCTTTTTTGTCTCTTTGCTGATTGCGAGCCAGTAAACTTTCAAGAAGCTGTCCAAAGCAAGAAATGGAGAGATGCTATGGACGAAGAAATCAAGCCTATCGAGAAGAATAACACATGGGAGTTGACCTCACTTCCCAAAGGGCACAAGGCGATTGGTGTAAAGTGGGTCTACAAAGCTAAAAGAAATGCCAAAGGACAAGTTGAAAGATATAAGGCACGATTGGTAGCAAAAGGCTACAGTCAACGAGCAGGAATTGATTATGACGAGGTATTTGCTTCTGTTGCTCGCTTAGAAACTATTAGACTAAGCATTTCTTTGGCAGCCCAAAATAAGTGGAGTATACACCAAATGGATGTAAAGTCAGCATTTCTGAATGGAGTCCTTGAAGAAGAAGTATACATCGAACAACTAGCAGGGTATGAATTCAAAGGACAAGAAGATAAGGTGTTGAAGTTGAAGAAGGCACTCTATGGGCTAAAGCAAGCACCGAGGGCATGGAATAGTCTAATCGATCAGTACTTCCAAGCAAATGGTTTCACCAAATGCCCTTATGAGCATGCACTTTATGTTAAGCTCAAAAATGAAGATATTTTAATCGTGTGCTTGTATGTTGATGATCTAGTCTTCACCGGAAATAATCCAAGGATGTTTGAAGAGTTCAAGAAAGTAATGAAGAAAGAGTTTGAGATGACAGACATTGGGCAAATGGCATACTATCTGGGCATTGAAATCAAGCAGAAAGAAGAAGGCATTTTCATCACTCAAG
>PYAF01006334.1:567969-602598 GCA_007407185.1 Glycine tomentella
TGATCTGGACTAGTGTCCCGTGGTTTTTTATTTCTCCACATTGGGGAAAGTTTTCCACGTAAAAATTCCTGTGTGTTTTTCTCTCCACTCTTATAATTTTTCGCTTCCGCAAAAGCATACTGAAAAGTACTATTCACGTGTACGTACGGTACTGTTCACATACGGTACTATTTGAGGGAAAGCTAATTTTTCCCAACAATACTGACCAACTGATATACCCTACAATTCAATAAAAATAAGTAACAACTAGATCTACTTTTTAAAGATCATTTCCCTCCTCAGTACGTTCACCTGTAAGAGTTCAAGACAGAGGAGTTTATTGTGGTCCAACCAATATCAATTACTCAAGCATCTACTTGCATTTAATATGTAAATTTAAAACACCACAACAACCTTCACTTCATCCCAAAAACTTGAGTAATAAATTGATGCTTTGCTTATATAAAAATCATCCCTGTGTTTTCACCGGATGGTCCAACTTCATAGATGATTCCCGCACTTACTTACCACTAAATCAATTTCTTTCTTGGTCAATTAATTACTTAATTAGTCACTATAAAACAAAAGTTAAGAAAATGCATTACCAACATAGTCGTGTGAAAGATGAAAGATTTTCCCTTTATGTTTATTACAGAACCATTGACAGTTTAGCCGTTACTTATGGGCAAGGAAAATTAACATGCTTCCTTGGAAATATCAACGGAGTTGTGGATGTGGTGAGTTACTGCATTGCATGATTGACTTGTTCTAATTATTAATTTCTCCATCTCTTATCTTATCTGATCTCAATACCATCAATTTAATTAATGAGCAGGTACCAGCTGACATGGTAGTGAATGCAATGCTAGTTGCCATGGTGGCTCATGCAAATCAGCCGAGTGATATTATATATCATGTGGGTTCCTCTCTTAGAAATCCACTCACATACTTAAATCTCCAAGACTATGGATTAAAATATTTCACAGCAAAACCATGGATAAACAAGGATGGAACACCGGTCAAGGTTGGCAGAGTAACTGTATTGACTGACATGGATAGCTTCCAGAGATATATGTTCATTCGTTACCTGCTTCCATTAAAGGTTAATTCTGCTTATCTAGTTTATCTTCCCTGATTAGTCATCATCAACTCGTCATTTTCAGAACTTAGAAATGTAACAAAATATACCGCTCGCATGTTTCCATCCATCATTAATGTGAGCTTTTACACGGTTATTCAATCACACATTGTTTAAAATAATTTTTAATTGATTAATGGTACAAAATTTTACTGTGACAATCCATAAAAATTAAACTCTTTAGAATAATTAGTTTTTTTTGTGAAAAGAATAATTAGTTCATGACATGGTTGTTTAAGCTTCATATAGTTTTCAAGTATCAGCTTAAGCTTTTATCATGATTGGTTCGTGACAATCATTACTTCCATTTAACTAAAATTCTTAACAAGGATTATGACAACAGAATGATTTCTGATGGTTAACACTAGTTTTTGGAATTCTGAAAATTAAACTTTGGGATAATTAGTTCATGACATGGTATTTTAAGCTTCATGCATGTTGTTTTCAACTAACAGCTCGAGTTTTTGACATGATTGATTCATGACAATCATCACTACCAAATGCTACCTCTGTTCGTTATTATAAGAAACAAGTAATAGTGCTAAAAAGTTGTTGACAAATACACTATAATTTGTTTCTTATAAAAAGGAACAGAGGTAGTAACTTCAAATTCTTAACAAAGCTGTTGACAAATTTTCCATTTGTAATAGGGACTTGAGCTGGCCAATACTGCACTTTGCCAGTATTTTCGGGGAGCTTATCTTGAGCTCCACAGGAAGATCCAGGTTGTGATGCGGATGGTTGAACTTTACAGGCCTTACATGTTCTTCAATGGCGTGTAAGTGTTGTAAACTATAATAGTGACTTTACATGCTTCAGTTTCAATGCACTTTATTTCAATAATTCAATCTAGCTAGCATGTTAGTCAGATAGTTACATACACATGCATCATTAATATATATATATATACACACACACACGCACATATTACTTATAGGCTTTATGAGGTATAAACTGAGACAGAGAATGTTATGCACACAGATTTGATGATATGAACACAGAGAAGTTGCGAATAGCAGCAAAACAAAGTGGAACAGAGACAGATTTGTTTTACTTTGATACGAAACAGGTTAATTGGGAGGATTACTTTATGAAGACCCATCTCCCCGGTATTGTCAAGTATATTTTCAAGTGATGATAAATGCTATACTTTTAAGTGATTTGTGAAACTAGTAACTTTATTAAGATCTTGTTTAGATAAACTGAAAGGAAAATAACAAAGTAAAATGAATTGAGTTTTTCCTTTAAGCTAAAATCAATTTATGCATTTTAGCTTTTGAAAAAGGTTAAATGAGAGAACTTTTATAAAAGCTAAATATCTAAATTGATTTTAGCTTATAGAAGAAACCGGTCAGTTCATCTTAGCTTCTGATTTCCTTCTCCTATTATCCAAACGGGCTTAAGTTCAAATTTGTGCAGTATGCATTACAGTAGCTAGTGGTGTTCTTTATTTCTCAACATCAGTGGAATTGGTAATGGCTAGCTGCTAATTAAGTTTGATAAAGTGTATCAAATATCATATATTTAAATTGCTTCTTTTGCAATCAATTTTGGGTTGTTTCCTTTCCTTTTTGGTCCCTTCAGTTCTCTTCTGTTAAACTTGGGAAAGATCTAGAGGAGCATTTATTTTAATATCATTATCTACGTTTTACCAAACCAACATTAATAGGAACCAATGTTCGTTAATACGTTACGACAAATAAACACGTCATTTATTTTTTTACAAAACTGATGCCAACCGCAATGTGTGGTTAAATTAAATGCGTAATGAATTCTCTGATCACCTTGTCTACTCGGAAGAGAGTGCTTTTATGTATATGGAGGTGAAGACACATTATTAGTTTTGCATCCCATCTTTAACTACAAAAACCCTTCAAGAGGGTAAGGATTAAACTCTAATAACCACTTGATAATAGGAATTCTAATACAATATCCTGAACTAACTGTTCTATGAAGTTATTAGGTGAAGATGTTCAATGATTTTAAATTGCATCTCTAACATTTTCCACACGCATTCAATAGAAGGTAAAAAGGACAAATAAAGATGGTGGCAATCAAGTTGTTGGAGGGTCACTGACTCTTGAAATATGAATGAACTCCCATCGCGCTCATATATACAATGCAAATTTGCATGTGAACCAAGCACATTATCAAAATCTTGTCAAAATTCTATATAACTATATATATGGATTGAGTTCAATTGGTTCAATCTTTTGGATGATACAATTTCCATGCTTGATACACATTGGTCAATAATTATATGGTAGAAGGGTTGATCATTAAGATGTACCAAGTGGAAATCATAGTATGTATATAAAAGTTAATCGTTTTCACTTTTGAAAAATTTAGTTCAACATTATTTAATTTTTAAAAAATAAATAAATAAACTTTTCCTTAAAGAGAAAAAATTAAAACATTTTGCTTGGCTGACGTACGATCCCCGCGAAGCTCCACCGGAGCTATTTAGACAGTTAACCAAGAAAAGGCAAACAAACATAGTTATGATTTGCTGATGAATTTTAATTTAAGATTGATTGTCTGCTTTTAAAATAAAATAAAAAATGGGTGACCAAGAAGTTTATTAGAAGAGCCAAGTCCAATCGAGCGTTAAAAGCTACGTAATGTCAAAGCCTGCAAGCTCAACTAACTTGTTTGGTTTGACATAATTATTTATTTATATTGAAAGCTTTGCGTTTTTAAGTTGGGCATCAATAATATGTCATTAATATGTTAGTATTTTTTATAGAAAAACTTCTTTGAGTAAGTAAATTAATGTTAACTTAACTAATAATCGTTTTCATCTATCTCACAGCAATATACTCTAGTTTATAAGAAAGGATAACCTTAGTAGTTTTTTTTTCCAAGATAATCTAAGTAGTTTAAATAAAAAGATTCCTACAAGAAAAGCTTTGCTTAGCTGAGAGAAATTAGTGTCGACTTTGAAGCAGTTGCTAATACCATTGCCTTAGTGTGCGTTTGATTGATACTGTTTTTCCAATATAATATATATCCTAAAGTTAGTGTCAGTGTTAGTGATGGCTAAGCTGACGGTATTGCTTAATTTGGGCATACAATATTCAAATATGAAATTTTACACTCCCGTCTTCCTCTTCTCTCAGCCCTCTTGTTGTGGATTATCATCACAATAAAAAAAATATAAACATACTTAGTAAAATATGAATTTATGGTATAGTCTCACGAGAAAGAAGGTCTCTTTCCTGTTGCCCTATGCCAAATATATATATGCAACGTTTCTTGCATGTGTATCAATATCAAGTGAAAAATTATGAGTAGGTATATATCCTACATTTCTTTTAAAGTTGTATCTTTTAGTAGGAAGTAAAACGAAACTTCTCCAGAGGGCGACAATTCCATCGAAAGAACCAATAAGCAACAATCAATTCATGAAGCTTCTTGAAGATTTTTCGTATTTAAAGAAATAATTGACTATTCGTATTACTTGCTGTCTTGGTCATTTTTTTCTCAATGAAATTATAGTAAAATTTAACTTAAAACGACATTTTATTTATATAAAAAAAAAACAAACAAAAAAAAACAGGAATCTTTTAGTTTTGATTCTTATTATTTTTTATTTTTATCTGTTAAGTGTATGATAATGATGATGTCATCATGAAATCAATATTACACCACCTATCATGTCATAAAATATCAAGTTAACAAATGATATGTTCTCAAAAAGTGTTATGATGATATCATCAAAGATTAAAAAAAGTACATTTATAGAGAGAAAAAATAACGCATTTGCATGACTAAAAAAATAACATTTAAAATAATTAAAATCAAAAAGTAACATATTTACAGAGATTAACATTTCTCCGGTCAATAATTCATAATATGTTCAAAGTAATGTGCTAATAACGCTTCACTTTGAAGAAAATAGCATTCTTCTTAACCATGGAATCTAAAGAATCTATGGCGTTATCTATCTGTCATTTCTTTCTTTTTGTTTATTACCGGGATGCCCCTTGAAATCCCCCAACCGTTAAGCTTCAGGATTCAGGACCGACCGAGAAATCAAGAACAGGGTGCGGAAAATACGCAACAATATTGATTAAGCGTTTATATTTGCATTTGCAGACAAAATGTGGTAGCTATGTTTTAGGTTCAACGTACTGTTGAGATATGCTAATTGGCACAATCTATCACCAATTTTGACCAACATAATCTGTCCACATGAGAGGGAGGTGGACAGAAGAGAAAGCTTGATTCACATTTCAGAGAGTTGGAACAATTAATGGGTGTGCCATAAAAAGTACGTAATTGCATTGCCGTTGGATCTTTCCTTTATATAAGGTAATAATTAAATATATGTCTATAAATAGATACTACATGGTATCGCCATATGGGCATTATTACATTTAGCCAATTGTGTCATATTGTTTGGTTAAGGTTCACTTCGAAATCCTTCGCCCTCTCATAATTTTATCTCCAATGGAATTGGGAAGCATAATGCACTTCCTTCAAGATAAGACCATTTTAGTCACTGGTGCCACTGGCTTCCTCGCAAAAAGTCTGTCTATCTATCTATCCATCCATCCCATGATTCTAAACTATATCTAGTTACCATGTGTTTCCTTGTATGTTTTTGCAGTTTTTGTGGAGAAAATATTGAGGGTTCAACCAAATGTGAAGAAACTTTACCTTCTTTTGAGAGCCAGAGATACTGAATCTGCTACTCAACGTTTACATGCTGAGGTGAATGTACAAAGATTTACAACTTTATTAAATTTCTTTTCAGTCGTCAAAAATTTAGAATACATCATATCAAAACCTAACTTACCAATATTAATTGGCTATGTGTAAGGTAACTAACCGCAGGCACAAACTCTATAATGTATTTAGAACGATGACTGATATATAGACACTTTGCAGCATATCAAACATTTCATTAATAATTATTCTTTTTCTTTTTCTTACCTATCACATCATTATCGTCGTTCATGCTTCTCTTTCTTATTTCTCTTTTTTCTTTTGAGAGTTAAATAATATTAATATATATATATATATATTTGGTGTCCATTAATTATTTTAATTTTCATATATTAAATGTGAGATTAAAGATTCACCGACTAGTTTGAACACTCACAATTGACACACATATAAATAAGGATAATAATAAACATCTAGCCCATTTTAAAATGAATTAGTTGAAAGAAAAGAGAAATAAAAAAGAAAATGTAGGGAAAAAAGTAATAGATAATGTAATGGAAAAACAAGAAAGTAAAAAGAAAAAAGGATGAAAATGAGATGAAGGAAGGAAAAAAAAGTGTGTCTTCTATTTTCCTATAAATTAATAATGTATTTACACCAACAAATGACCTAGCTAGTCTATACAAATTTACGAACATCTGAAGAGATATGATAGGAATAATAGATATTCAAAGTTCAACTATCACACACCTAATATATTTTACATAGCATTTTTAATTAATGATGTTATTAAATCAATACGTCTGATATTTGATCACGCTATTATATTTTTTTTTTCCTTTGTAGATCATAGGGAAGGACTTATTTAGATTGCTGAAGGAAAAACTGGGTACAAGATTCAATTCCTATGTGTCAGAAAAGTTGACAGTAGTGCCTGGAGACATTTCTCAAGAGGACTTGAATTTGAAGGACCCAATTTTAGGGGAAGAGATTTTCAACCAAACAGATGTTATAATTAATTTAGCTGCAACAACTAAGTTTGATGAAAGGTACGTACTATATATTCGACATATGATTTTAAAACCATATATATTTATGTGTGTCTCTATGTTCACATACATTTATAAATAATCTTTTATTTCTCTATAGTTAAAATGACACTTTTTTTCTCTATTATGCTATTAAATGCAGATATGATGTTGCATTGGGTATAAATACATTAGGAGTTATGCATGTGTTGAGCTTCGCCAAAAAATGCGTCAAACTAAAAGTGCTAATACACGTATCAACAGGTTAGTATATATGCATGCCCATGATAATTAAAATTATAACTCATTCGTATCTCACATTCAATCTTCCAAATGATTCTCTCGTCAAAATAAATGAGGCTGATCAGATGGCAATACACTCTGTGATTGTGGAGATGCATTTGGGTTCAATTTTGTAAAACTCATCTCTAGATAGGAGCGAGAAACTTAAACGTGTATAAATTTATAACCGACTTGAACCACAGTTATTTTTAGGATATATCGAGATTCAACCATTTGAGCCAAAGGCATAAAAAAAACAAAAAATTACATTACCTAAAGGTTCCATGTTAGATGGAGGTAATGAAAAGTGATATATTATCCAATCTTATCCTTACATATACAAAGATATTATTTTTGGATTTAAAATTATAATCAACAAGTTATCAAGATATAATTTTACCATTAAACCAAATGGATAATTATCACTCAAATAAAGTATTCAATATGCATATATATCGTTGCAGATGTCCTTTTTGCCTCAAGGTTATTGCAACAAGTTATATATTAGGATCACGTGTTTGATATATTATACTCTTTACAAAAAAATGCTTATAAAGTATACAATGTAGATTGTAGCATCAATATTGTGCCCACCTTGTTGACATATGTAGCTAGTGTTTAATTACGATAGAGTGGGACCTATGCTACATGTATCATAAATTCTAGTCTTGAATTTGTCGTGAGACTATATAGCCATTATGTCCATGGAATATCTTGATCGAGTAAATTTTCCGAGAATTTCTTTATTGCTATATATGTTGCAGCTTATGTATGTGGAGAAAAGGAAGGACTCATACTAGAGGATCCACATCACTTTGGTGTGTCACTAAATGGAGCGCCCGGACTAGACATTGATATGGAAAAGAAAAATGTGGAGGAGAAATTGATTCAGCTTAGAGAGGAAGGAGCCAGAGAACATGATCTTGAATTGGCCATGAAGGACTTGGGTAGTGAAAGGTTTGTTCTAATTATTGTACTACTCCCCAAGCCAACCTTAATTCCCTGGCCACTGATTCATTTTTTCACAAAGTATCCGTTAATTAATAATGTTGAGAAATTTATAATTGTGTGATTCGCAAAATATTATTTGGTATCTTGCATCATTTCCATTTGATCCCCTTTAACAATTACCAAAAAATTGAATATATGTATTTGTTTTTTATTATATATTAGAGCAAAGATGTATGGATGGCCAAACACGTACGTCTTTACAAAGGCAATGGGAGAAATGCTTGTAGGAACTACAAAGGGAAACATGAACGTTATAATTGTACGTCCCACAATGGTTACTAGCACTTACAGAGAACCTTTCCCTGGTTGGATTGAAGGTTTAAGGTAAATCATCGATCACATCACATCTTATCTTATTGTGTCCACGCATATAGTTTCAATTATATATCCACCATCTTATTATGTTCCCTTGGTTGGCATTCCAAGAAAGTGGCATTTAGAAATGGAAACACAACCAAAACTTTCTCATCTGATCGAGATTTTTTTACAGAACCATAGACGGCATAGTTTTTGCGTACGGTAAAGGAAAACTAGCATGCTTCCTTTTGAATCTTAAGGCAGTTTTTGACGTGGTAAGTTACTAATTTGGAGTTTGATTTCATGCTGAGAAATTGCTTGAGTCTAGAATTGATTATGGATATATTTTCACACATTTTGATTTCACGTTAAAAAAAGAATTCATAATTGATTATAAATTAAAATAACATTGAGTAATTTATGCGTTAAATTTTACCTTTAACTTGATTTTATAATAAAATCATTTAAACATAAATCACATCACTTCAAAATCAATTTTAACCAAAATCAATTTTACAAAATTAATTTCATTCAAAATTAATTTTTTCAATGTCCATCAAAATACACTAAATAAACTCTTTTCTTCTTTTATTGGTACTAAGAAAAATTTCCTCTCATTCTTTTCAAAATAAGTGGATAAATATATTAATGCTGAGTTTGAAATAGATACCAGCTGACATGGTGGTGAATGCAATGTTAGTGGCCATGGTGGCTCATGCAAATCAACCTAGTGATATTATCTATCATATGGGTTCCTCTGTTGTAAATCCAGTTAAGTACCTTAATCTTCGAGACTATAGCGCAAGATATTTCATGGAAAATCCTTGGATAAACAAGGATGGAAAGCCCGTCAAGGTTGGCAAACTTAAGATATTGAGCAACATGGATAGCTTCCGTAAATACATGTACATTCGTTACCTGCTTCCATTAAAGGTTACTTCAAATCCTTAATTTCTATAATTCACATATACTTTCATAGTTCTAATTTTCATGCAATCATTCTCACAAGTCACAAGTAGCAACATCATGTGGACTTTAATTACCTGAGTTTATAACATTCTTTTAAGGCAACAAGTATGTGCTTAATTTTGTTTGCATTTAATAGGGGCTAGAGCTGGTCAATGCAGTGTCATGCCAGTATTTTCAGAAAGTGTATCTTGACTTCAATCGGAAGATCCGTACTGTCATGCGATTGGTTGAACTTTACAAGCCTTACTTGTTCTTCAATGGGGTGTAAGTAAATATTAAGCAGCACAACAAATAAGATATTGAAGAACTTGTTAAATGGTAATATTCATTATCTCATGAGAATGCTTGTTTTGCGCACAGGTTTGATAATATGAACACAGAAAAGTTATTATCATCGGCAAGACAAGGTGGGGTAGAGACGGAATTGTTTTACTTTGATCCAAAAATGATTGATTGGGAGGACTATTTCATCAATATCCATTTTCCTGGTATCATCAAGTATGCCTTCAAGTGATGCGTAATTATGTACTATGCAGAAGCCATTTTAGCGTTTATCATTTGAAGCTTGAATTTGTTGTATTCAAATTGGTGCTGGCGAGTTTATATGTTGGTCTATATTACAAATATTGAATTTAACCTGATAGCTATAAGTGTTTGACATATTATATATATATATATATATATATATATATATATATGCAAATATTTTGTACTTTGTTCCTCAGTTCCTTGTGCATGTTAAAAATGGGTTTTCTCAGATATGGAGTTGGAGACACCCAAGTGCGCTAAATTCGCTGGTTTCTCTGTCAATTAGACATGGCAACTTGACCCGCACCCGTGGGCATCCATCCGAACCCGCTCTGATGTCAACGAGGAAAAACCAAGTTGACCGGTTTCGGGTTCGGGTTCGGTTTTTCCCGGCTTGTGAATTGGGGGGCGGGGGCGATTTTGGTAATGCTGATAACCGCCCCGCCCCCGCCCCCGCCATGCTATAATTAATTATTTACAAAAATATTTTTATATATTTGGAATACCTTGGGATAAAGACTTAATTTTATTCAAGAATTAAGAGTATAACTAATTTTATTTTCCAACAATAAACATCTAATGTTGAAATTTTATTGTAATTACATACATTTGAGACTTAGCGCGATTAAATTTTATATTATGATTGTTGTTTAAAATTAATTTTTTAATAGTAATTTTTAAGTGTTCGGGGGCGAGGCGGGGGCGGGGGCGGGGGCAATTTTTTTAGCCCCGCGGGTTTTGGGGGCGGGGGCGGGGGTGGTATAAGTAAAAACCGCCCCGACCCGCCCCGTTGCCATGTCTACTGTCAATCGAATGGCGTTAAATTATTATTATTATTATTATTATTATTATTATTATTATTATTAATCTATAACTATTTCCTTCAGCACCAGGCACTGATTCAGCCATAAAAATTCAGAAATAGAAAAATTATTATAACATTTTCTAATAAAATTGTTTATTTATCATTAACTTTTGACTCCTAATTAGTTAACATCATTTAATTTCTCTATTGAGAGAATTTATAAAATGAATTTAATTGTGGAACTTCAGTTCTGGAACAAAGTAACGAACTTCATAATTGGACTAGTTGATGATTATTCATTCATTACACAGAGTCCAGCGCAAGGCAATGTATCAGCCACTATGACCACTACCCTCTTCGGAACCATGACTGAATCAATTGGGAGGGGTTAAAAACGTACCCTTTTAATTATCTTAAAATCATTTGAAGTCAAACAGTAACCCCAAAGCAGATTGCTGCCGTTTCTCTGGCCACCAGTAACCCCAAAGCAGTCAAACAAAGGGCAAGCCCATGGAAAAATTTATCATGAAGGAGGAGACCTCTCTTTTCATTTACCGGCAATGGAAGTGGCACTGTTTTCATCGACTTGGGAATCCAAGCTACTGACACCATTAGAAACAGTAGCAACAGCATCATCATGACCACTTGGCCGGGTAATGCAGAGCCAACATCTCGTAGATTCACAGCTAGTGCCTGATACTAGGGGTACATGCCAATAACCTTTTTCTGATTCCTGAAACAAAAAAATTCACATTTTATACAAGACAGAATTTAGAAACAGTAGTCAAGAAACAAAGTAGTTCTGAATTTGATAGAGGCATATTATGCAAACATTTTGGATGCTATAGTATTTAGGATTTTTATGTTTGCAAAGACAGTTTTAGATGCTTTGGCATGTATAAATAATGCTGCTCTTTTACATCTGTTCTGGTTGCACTTAGCAAGCTTTAGATATCCAACTTGAATTTCCAAATATATAGCTTCACCAATTTCTAAATTATTTTTGTAATATTAAACTAATTAAGAGGTAAAATTATCAATTCATAAAAAAGGCGTTAACAACTCGTGCTCAAGCATATTGAGTTTCCTATGGGGTTTGAAAGGGCATCAAATGCCCACACACATTGGTTGTTTGGGTTGAAGAAAAGGGATTTGAGGTATCTATGGTTAAGCCATGCCATAGTAATTAAGAATAACTCTGTTTCAGCACCAATTTTAGGAAACACATAAAACTGTCATCACAAAAACATCTCACCCTGATGCCTGAAAGACAGACTAAAGTCTCTTTCACAATACATTAGAGGTAAAAAAATTTAGAATATACTAGGACATTACATTATCAAATGACAATACAAATTTCCTGCTAATAAGCAGAATATGAGAAATGAACCTAGAGGCTAGAGGGAAGATGGTAGACCAATTTGAGTCTCGGGCCAAATAGTAGGAAGATATACACTGGAATGCCTATGAAAATGGTTGAGGTGGCAGGGCATGGTGGGAGTTAGTTACTGAGTAACATCCTGAAGGCATAGAAGAATGAAATTGATTAGTTAGGGGTGGTTAGTTAAGAGGAGAAAGGTGGGAATGATTACTCTCTTCAAGCTGTAAAGCTGAGGGCATAGTGGCATAGGTGTATTCTCTGCAGGAGCTTTGCTCGGGAAGAGTATAGTAGCCTCTTTGGCATTTCTGTTTTTCATTCCTTTGTGATCTATTTATGTTTTGAAGCTTATATTGACTGAATACAATAGAATCCGGTTACTCTGTCTTCAATATTGGGTTCCTAAGTCCTAACTTCCTAACTTCCTATCATCTCCCCTCAAATACCAAAAGATCAAAAATACTAAGCTGTCAGTCTGTCACCCAGAAAATAATACTAAGTTTCTAAGAGCAGGAATAGTAGAATGGCCACTACAAGCATTACCTGGATAACTAATGAATATGATGGTGGCATCTGAAGTTTTGGGTTTCCCTTCACAAAAGTGTAGTGAACCTGTACATAAAAAAATAAAAAAAATAAAAAACTTATCACAAAAGCAAGGGCATGCAATATAAATCATGAACAGCCTACAGATCAGATTTTGGAGTATACACAGATGGACATTGAAGGCTCCAATGGGAAACAACTACTGCTATGTCAAACATTGGAAGATGTCCTAAAGGGAATAAAAGTTATGCATGATGTTTCTCAAACGGCTTGAAACATATCAAACTTTTTCTCTCTCAAATGTCCACTCCCTGCCCCTTTAAAATTCCTAATCCCACAGAAAAAAGGTACAACAAAATTTAATGAGCACAAAATCATAAAATCAGAATAAAAACTCTCCTGAACTGACATTAGAGTAAACAATTTCAGAAAAATTTAGATGAGTAAAAGTGCCCAAACAGGTCGCACAGAGATGTAATAAAATTTGAAAACTAAAATTTATTGGGGAAAAGTTCCCATACAAGACCCATTTTAAAATGTGAACAAACAACAAGTCACTCATAATGATATAGTACAAAAATCCAGAAAAATAAATAAATAAAGGGTCTTGCTAACCAGTGTCTTTAGGGCATTGATTAAGGAACTAAAAACAAAAAGTATTTATTTTAGAAATCATAGGAGAGCATAAAAAAAGTTATGGGCAGCGCAATTTTACGCATCCCAATAAAAACCTTTCTTCTTTTAATTTCTTAACCAATGCCCAAAGGGCACAGGTTAGCATTTGCCATAAATAAATAACTTGCCTGATGTCTTTCTTTCCACTGGTTAAAAAAGTTGCTTCCTATGAGTTCAAATATGTGATCTCGCATTTCATCATTTGTCACAAGCAAGCACCTAAGTTTAACAGCAGCAAAGAGCCAATACCTGAAACCCAGAAGATTAATACAAGTACATCAGTGCCAAACAGAGAAAAGATTATAACATATTCAAGAACAACACAAGAAGAAATTTTGACTAAATAATTATCAACTATTTGAACCTTAAATGATATGACCGGTTACATTTTAGTCCTTAAAAAAAACTTAGCTTTCATTTAGTCCTTCTCAGTTATTCATGTCTGAGTTCACTTTTATCCCACCAATAGCTTCATCTGTCTAATGCAGAAAAGCATCATATATGGCACATCAAATGTGAATCAAATCTTACGCAGAATGCTATAGATTGCATAGATGACTTGATAAACTCAAGTTCTAAAACTGCATGCTCTAATTTAGAGTCTTAGACCAACATGAAAACAAATACATACACACACAACTGAATACCAAATAATAACTTAATCCCAATAGGAAAATAAATAAATAAAATTAAGGGCTAAAGAGAAACTATTTTTTTAAAACCAAATAATAAAATATCATTTAGGCATGTACAGTAAGGAAACAGTCAAACAATTCAAGAAACATTGTCCTAAGATTAAAAGTGAAAAACATATGCAAAGCTTAATACATTTATTTGGAAATTTACCAATCATCATTGGATCCATTTGGAGTTGTATACAGTACACCATTTTTCATCCACTCCTCCACCAGTCTTCTGCTAGAAGGATTTTCCATCAGCCCTCTTAGACGCTTGTTGTGCAGCACAACAAGCGGCCATTTCTTCCCACTCCGATTGTACAGATCTTTCACAACATCATCAAGCTGCACTATTACAAAATTAACAATACAAACACAATTAGCTGCATAAGCAATAAAGCTCACTCACCATACAAGAGCAAAAATTTGCATAACTTGTTCAGACAGTTAAGGTAAAGAGACTCTATAACTTAGGCATACAACCTGAGAAATGCTAAATCCACCATCGGCAAAATTTTGTTGGTAGAGCCCAATATTTGCTCCATCCACTATAGCTTCATAAGAGGCATGCTTTTCAAGCCAGGCCTATAAGGATCAAAGAAAGCTATTATACCTAGACTAATGATAATAATAAGAGTAAATAGTATATGCATTGATATTTGATAGTGTAAAAGGTTTTTGTATACATTCATCCAATAAGTTTGTTGATTTTAACAACTATCTTAAAATTCATGCCTACTATGATTTCTGATTGATAGACACTGTGACAATGCATAAAAATTAAACTCAAATAATAACATATCATCATTCATCTCATTTAAAATTGTGGCACATTGCAGTGAGTGGAGAGATCAATCAACCACACCTGAAATTCACTAAAATTGGCCTTGACCTCTCGTTCAAAGGCCAAGGCAGCAACAGACCCTGCAAACTTCTCCGTCTCCACATCATCAATATCAACACAAACCAATTGCTGCCCACAACAGCAACAATGCCCATCAGCACCAACACTCGTTCTGCTCACAACCCAATACCCTTTCCCAACCCATCCCTGACCATGCCACCCTCCCCCATTCCTCAAAACTCTCTCTTTAGCTCGCCCGGCGTCGAATTCCGCCTCACCAACCTCAGAGGCCTTGCTGCCACGAAACCACTCCTCAATAACCACCGCAGTGGACTCACTAACACACCTCACAGAGCTCCTAAGCCTGTGCAAATACTCATACACCTTATCCGCTCTACCACACTGCGCACTCACCTTCAAAAGCGCGACGAGTTCCGCCTCTTCTAAGCTCACTCCAACCCCATTCATATGCTCCTCCACCTCATAGGCCTTATCCGCGTCAAGCATTTCACAGAAACAGAACAGAGCAGGATCGTAGGTTCTTAGCCTCGGCAAAGCGTTGTTATAGTTCTTGCCCATGCTCTTCACCAACTCGAAGGCGTAATCCGCGTCGCCTTTCGCCGCAGCGAGGCGCGCGACGGCGGTGACGGTGGCCTCGTTGGGGAGGACGCCGAGTGCGGACATGTGGCGGAAGGCGCGGAAGCCGTAGTCGAGGGCAGTGGGCTTAAGGGAGGGGTCGGCGACGGAGTTGGAGCAGAGGTAGAGGAGGGCGTTGAAGTGGTGCTGGTTGAGGCGGATGTTGTTCGAAACGGCGTCGTCGTAGAGGAATATCGCGCCGCGGAGGTCCTTCGCTTTGGAACATGAGTTCAGCTCGAATTGGAACTTGGCCTCGGGGTTTTGGCAGCCTTTCTTCTTCTTCTTCGGGTGCTCCTCCATTGAAGGGTCAGATTAGGAAGTTTTGCTGTGAGGATTTGCAGGGTTTAATTAGTTTAAAACCCTAGATGGCGGTTTTTTTTTCTGGGGCTCGTTGCAAAACGATGACAGTTACTCGTGATTGGGGCCCAAAAACCATGGGCTTGCTCTTCGGCCCAGACATGGATATGGAGTAACATTGTGATAATGTACTTGTGATATGGGGCACCTGGGTTTGGTTCATATGAGAGGGAAAATGAAATTCGAACTAATTAATTAGTTCAGTTTAGTTCATATATCAATTTGTCTAGGCATTGACTTGGTTTGGGTCATTGGATACCAATTAAAAAATTGTTTTGAAAAAAATTAAGAAATAATAGTTTTGTCCCGAAATTGATAGATAATGTCTTCATGAAAAAAATATAAACAACATATTTTAGTGTAATTGACTTACACTAACAAAATAATAGCATAAATTTAAACTAATAACATATGATTAATTGATTAAATCATAAAAAAAAATAGATGTTGGTTATTTAAAACACTCTCGAAGCAAACTTAAATGCAATAAAAAGATACAAAATGACACTTAATAGTAAGTTAAGCATTAAAAAAGAATAAAACTAATAATATGTATATAATTGATTTTGTTTGGATGTGGGAAGTGTTATCCAATACTCGAACCAATAAACATTGAGTTTCAATGGATTTGATTCTAGTTGGGCTTGAGATGGGGAAAAAAATCAAACAATTTAACTGTATGAATTGAATTGTAGGAATTGTTGAATTGATTTGGACCAATGAGCACCTCTAGAGTAACAACTTGATACACTTCCAATTATTAATGGCATGTAGGGGTAAAAATAGATTATGTCGTTCGACAGAAATCTATGGCTTATCTTACTGCTTACATTAGACTTAGGTCATGTTCGATTTTATTGAAAAATAAACCAGATCAAAGCTTTCATTAAAGCCTAAAAAAAAGTCAAGCCCTAGGCCATTAAAAAAACCTAATATGCCTAATTGACAAACCTGTTTAAAACAAAATAAACTTAATTATCATAATAGTAATAATAATAATAATACATTTGTTATGTTGCATTAAATATTATTATCTTTATTATGTATTTTTAAATGTTAAATATGTTGATCTACATAGAAAGTCAAGTTAAACCTTACAATTAATTTGATTAAAAGATAAATTTATGTCTTATTATAAAGTATATTTTAAAATAAATTGTCATGAATGTTGTATTAAACCTTTAAAACATGTTTATATCATATTTGTATAAATAAATTAAATTTGATTTTCACAAAACCTAACATATATATTTTCACATTTATCTTGATGTTAAATCATCAAAAAACTGGACCCTTAAACATGGCTTGTAGTTCATGTTAGACCTTTTTAAAAAAGACTTTTCATAGATAATTAAGTCCGACCTAAACAATATATTTTTAACCAAGCTCAAGCCTAACATAACCTAGCTTGATCTAGCCCATTTCAACCCCCTAATAGCATGTTTTTAACCACATTGAGAATAGATGAATCACTTTTATTTTAGGATATAAAAGCTACAATTATTAATGTCTACAAATCACATTAGAAACGTGAAACTAAACAAACTATAAATATATCTGCTTTATTTGTTTATAAATTGAGAAAATAGACCATGCTCTAACACTGTAAAATAATATCATCCAATTACAAATGACTATATATGATAAGTTTGTTGACTTTTATAGTAATTATTTTAAAAATCACACCGAAGATGATTTATAATTAGTTAATAGTGCAAAAAAATACATTGAAACCACATAGTCGAACTCTTATAAATGATCTTTTAATGTTATCTTTATGTAGTCTTCTTAAATATTCTTTTATATTTAATCAAATTAGTGTGTTATATGCGGACTAATAGAAATTCAATGCATTTCATAAAAAAGTGTGCTCCATTTTCTCAAATAATCATTGGCATTGATTGAAATGTTTTATGGATTAGCTTGGTTCAAATTTACGAAAAAGTCATATCTTAACCAATCATATTCAATGGTTTGGTTTTATTGGGATTTTAAAAACCCTTTTTACAAATCTTAACATAACCATTTATGTTAAGATAAAGCTAGTTTGGTTCTAGTCCTTTAGTTAAAATATAAAAAAATATTATATTTTCAATTTTTTAATAATTGTCTATTTTATATTAACTTGTATTATGTATAATCCTAGATAACATATATATTCTTTAATAATTAAATATTTATTTTATTTAGTAATAATTTTATGTCTTTATCACTTTTTATATATCTTATTAATTTATTTTCGAAATATGATAAAAAAAATTACATAATAAAAATGATCAAATTAAAATACTTGGTAATATATACTAGCTAAGATCAAAATGAAAGAAGAAAGAGATAAGTAATAAAGACTAAAATGCATTATTTAAAATTAAAAACAATTAATCAAGTCACTAGGTTGGTTTAGGTTGAAAACTTAATAACACAAATCACTTATGATTGATTTGGTTTGGATTTGAAGTGAAAGAAGACAAATTTTCATGTATTTTGTATTTGTTTTACTCAATTATAAACAATTAGTCTCCAAATGATTTATGTATTTATCCACAACTTCAACTTAATTTTTTTTTGTGTGATTTACCAAAACAATATCATTAGCAAAAAACATGTGCCTAAATTCCTCATATGCTAAATATTGAATGTGCCTAATTATTTTATAAATTATAATAACTACAGGGGAAGCGGTTGATTGCAGTCCCTGAGCCCAGCCCGGGAGGAATGCAAGGTTCCTTGCACATGATGAAAAAAAGTAAAATGTCTTGAGAAGAAAATGTTCCTATTTGACTACTATACATTGCTAACATTAGGAAATAGAATAATTTGGTATGCAACTGAGGCATCCTAACAGACCGGTAGCCTTGAACCTTGTTCCTACATGATCCGATCAATTCGATCAAGGACAGAGGCTTATTGGTGAACCTTTATGTGAACATATTCATCATATTAGAAAGACATTCATGTCCATTACTCTATATGTTTGTATGTCCCAAATTTAGTATACATTTCCTTACAAAATTTTATGCATGTCAAAAAAAATAGTTGAGGAGAATGATTGAAGACCCTTGTATTAATCTCCTTCCATGTTTTGCACCTTATTCAATAATAACTTTTTAATACGTGTTTTGCAATTTGGGTTAAAAACATGCAAGCAAAAAGAATAATTGATATCACTTGTTTAATAAACTTAATTATACAATTAAACATTGAGGGCATGGTAAGGTATTTATAAATATTATTAAGGTTTTGGTTTTGGACTTAAAAATCTTGTATCGTGTCAATTAAATCGTTAGCTTATTTCCATTATCATTTGATTTGGTTGTACATTTTTAGGTTTTTTTTTTCTTTTTGTAGTTTGTATAGTTCTAGGGTTATAAGGCATGATAATCTATTGTACCTAAAGATCACATTTGAACATATGAAATGTGTAATATCATATCATATAAAGTCATTACTATATGGATTAAAGAGATACAGCTCAGTCACTTGAGCAGTGTATATGAGTTGTTGATTACAAAACACATTATGTAATTGTATTTTATTATTTGAATGATTTTATTATCATTTGTACATTGCTTCTTTACTCTTTAGTGGTAAATACTGCATGAAAAAAAAATTAAAAGAAGCAAAAAGGAAATAAAAAATCTTAGTTTTCAAATAAGAATGACTAAGAATGTTATTTTCAAATAAATTAAAAAACATTTTTTATTAGTAATGAATATTTTTTTCAAATTCTTCCCATTTTGGTTAGTCATATTTAATTACTACATTGACTACAAATACATTTTGATGACTATGAAGGTTATTCTCAAATAAATTGAAAAAACATTTTTGGTTGGTATTTAATATTTTTGCAACTGTTTTTCAAAAATTCTTCCTATTTTGCAAGACATAATTTATGACTATATTGACCAAAAGTATGTTATGTCTAACAATGTTATTCTCGTATCAATTGAAGAAAAAAATTGTTAGTATTTAATATTTTTTGCTAAAAGATTTTCAAAATTTCTCTTCTTGCTTAGCCAATCTTATTCTCAAGTTCATTTTCCCAAAAATAACTTAACAATCCTTAAAAGAAATGCATCCTAAAGAAGAAAAAAAGGAAAATGCCAATTGCCACTTGCAATATTTAATGGAAAACTTTACATACATTCATGCTGAATTCATGGTAACTGATAGTCAATTTCTACTTTACTCATTTAGTTCAGTTATTTTATAACTATTTTTTTTGTCTATATGCATTTGAGAATTGTATATGGAATTAAAAAGTAGAACCTTGCATGCAAGATAATTCTTTTCAACCAAAATATTGATATTCCTTACCGATTTGCTTCTCCAAGGGAGCTACATTTCTACATCTTGTTAAAAAATGACTATGTCAATTCTCAAAGGACTCTTGCAAGGGTACATGAAATCATTGTTTGACGAGGTAAGAAAATTTTGTTCCAAGTATTTTAATTTTCATTTGTGTTTAACTATTTGCTAGTGATCTATCTAGAATTGACCTTCCTCTAGTAGGGGAATTTTAGAGATAGATTTTATAAGAATTGAACGATCTTATTTGGACAAATACCTAACGATAAACTCTTATATATGTTCCTTTAATTGCTATATTTCTGAATAAGTTATTGTACAACAACCTAAGTCATCTTTTGAAAATTTTATATCTTTTCTTTTATGGGGATAACCTTAAAAGGTCCTTGTTTCTTAATTTTCTTTGTGGGGAAAACCTTAAAAAGTGTTTGTAGATTGAGTCACTTGTAACTTGTTCCAGTATCCAAAATTCTAATTACATTGAAACGTTCTTCTTTTTAATCATTTCAATATGTTTTTCTATTTAGAAAACAATATTCAACATGCAATACAAAAATTCAAAATATTTAGTTCTATTTTTCACTTGAGTTGTACGTGAATATGTTAATATTGTAGTTTAACAATTTTTTTTTTGTTTTAAAACACTGTGTAAAATTATTGTTGAAATGTTTGACTGTGTTTTAGTTTGTTATTACTTGTAGGGGATAGTGAATGATCAATTTAACATGATTGTGGCTTTGAAACGCATTGGAGAACCAGATCGTGTGGTGCAGCTGATAGAAACATATTTTTCAAATGTTGAAAGGATCCTATCTGAGCTTTTGCGTCATGTGTAATGTTGTTGGTTTTTTCATGTTTTTTTAGAATAGATTGTTTATGTTTAACAAGTTTTTTCTAACCAATATATTTTATATTTATAGTGATAATCCAAAAGTTGACTTTTGTAAGTTGGCATCCCTTGCTCGTGAAATAGAAGATAAGAGTACAAGGTAGCTTGCAATGTCTAACTATTGTCATGTTGGGTCTTAAAAAAAGATTTGTGTAATTTTTTAAAACTTAATTACTTGGACATATTCCTTCATCCAAAGACATAACTATGCAAATATAAGGTCCAGATTATAAACTTTCACGTGTTTCTCATTTGGCTTTAGTTTATCTCAAATACTACATTTTTTAATTTACTTGTTATAGGGCCATACAAATTTCATTGCTATAATCTTATTATACTAATTACCTTTCATGTTTTTTGTGGTGTTTATTGCTTATAATTATTCGTATTTTCCCCATCGGTATTGATAACCTAAAATGATTTACAAACATGCATGCATATACACATCCACAAGTTTCCACATACATACTCTAGCTATAAGTTTTCCCATTTTGGTTACTCAATTTTAGACCTCATGTTATTAATTAGCAAAAAGCTAAAGATGTATAATGTGTAATGCTTATTTAAATACATTAAGCACTTACTTAATAAGTGTATTATTGTTTCTTACCATGCATGTTATTTTAGAATGATTATTTATGAGTGTTAAAGACAAAATTTTCAAAGATAGATTTTTCTATAATATTACTTATTTTTATTACAAGGAGACACAAGTTCAATACTACATTTTTTAACATTCAAAATTACATTTATATTTGTAATTGGTGTTTGCAGGATTGGTGCAAAGCAAGTGAAGCTTGCATGTTCTGAAGTCATCAAAGCATGTGATGAGAAGCACCAACAAAAGTAATTTTTATCTTTCTTATTTAGTATTTTATCTTTTTCTCTCTATACAATACACTCTTGTTATCTCTTACAACACTTTTTTTATTGAGAAAAATTGAATAACAATAGAATACAAAAAAAATGTATCCTATACAAAAAAATTATTATATATATACACGAAGCATAACTCCCTAAGAATGTAGTTAACAATAAATGAATTTTGTTTAGGATAAATTTTTTTTAGGAAAACTTTAGGTGATTACATTTTTTGCTTGGGGATAGTCACAATTTTACTTTATCTATTTAAACATAGAATATATATTTGGTTTACAATTTGAATATTTTCTATGTCACATCAAATTCTTTTCATTCTATATAACAATCTTATCTATTTATATTTTTCCTCTCATAGAACTCATTATCACTATATGCTTATTGTATCATTTGCCTATCTTAGGGTATATAGTTTTACTTGATTTCATTATCACTATATGACAGTTACTGTGTATATTCTATTTCATTCATTGCTATCTAAATATTTGTACTTTTAATATTGGAAGAATATGAAGTTATTGTTGCCTTGTGTTTTTATATAGTTCCAAACTAAATTTTTTTTGCAAACTTTGTTGTTCAGTTTTTCTCGATCCATGCCATGGTTAAAAATTGAGTATAGTAAGACCAAGAACAAGTTGGATGCCTTTGTTCAGGTTTACTACCCTTTTTATTTTTCATTTTAAATTCTTTAAAGTACACTTGTACATTAATTGCATGAAAGGATACAACTAAGACCATTATATAGTTTACTTTTCATTGCTTGAATTTTCAAAGTACATATTGTATAGTAATATGTTTGATTACTTTATTTTATCCATAGATGGAGCGAAGGATTATCAGACTTGAGATTGCTCAATCACTAGCTTCTACTTGTCAGTCATCAGATTTTAGTTCTCAATCACCAAACTAAAGTTTATATGTTATTTTCAATTCTCCTTCTGCTAGATTGAATTGATTTTGCTTTTGAAGTTATGTTGTTTTGAACTTTTGGAAGATGTTGGATCATGTGTCTTTGTTTGCCTATAAAATAGATGCCTTCTTGGAAGCATCATCGTTTTTCTTATATTGGTTTATCCTCTTTTTTGTTGACCTTTGTTTTTTTTTTTATTATTATAGTTCTATTGTATTTAACATTCTAGTTATAATTTATTTGTGATATGCAATTTTGTATCATGACTTTCTTTAGTTATTTGTGAAATTTTTTAAGGTCTTGCTAAAAATCAAGTGTTAACAACATCCAATAGTGATTTATAATCCCCTTAAAGTAAATTCATGACTTCATGTCTTTTTGCTCATAATAGCCTTTAGTAACCGACATATGGGAGGTGTTTAGTGCAATGTATCCTATATGCTAAAAATACTTCAAACTCAAATTACAAGAGAAAGACAATTCAAAAAATTTATCAATATAATAACTCTTAACATTTTTTTTATCTATCATATAATGTACAAAAATACCAACAACTCCCAACCTCTAAATATTGATTGCCTTAATTATTTTTCATTGTCTTGGAGAAATCTACTAGAACAAAGCTCCATATAAAATATTTGTTACAATAAATAAGTAACTTTTTCCAACTTTTTGTCCAACGAAATATTGTTTTGATTTTTTAATTTATTTTATATTCAAACAATTAAAAACATGTGCTATTAGTATTTTGTGTGAGAAAGTTTCATGTGAAATAACAATTCTAATAGATGAATATTCATTTCTCATTTGTATCTCTATTAAAATGAACACTAAGAATAAGAAATGGTGATTTCAAATTCTACATGAATGAAATTCGTATAGGAATGTTTTATAAAAACCAAAAATAAAATTTACTCGTTTATAGGCACCAAAAACAATAATATAGAGATGAAGAACATTTTTTTATGAGAATCATATCAAAATTAATTTCCTTTTACATTGATTACAAATATATTTTTGCCTTAATTTTGGGGAGTTGTTGGTGGCTTCAACCCCTTTGTTGTGGCCCTTACCAAGGGGTTGACAACAATTTTTCTTCTTCCGAAAATACCATTTCACGAAAACACGATTTTGTTGTACAATTCATGTTTTAATTGTTTACAAAAGGGGTGTGAAAAAAATAAACAATGAAAACATGATTCTGTTGTATAGTTGTACAAAAATTATATTTTCGTTATTTTCTAAAAAGGGTGCAAAAAAAAGCAACAAAAATATGATTATGTTGCAGACTCTGCTACGAAATCATGTTTTTCATTGCTTTTGAAGGGGTAAAAAAAATAATTGAATTGTGATTTTGTTATTTTTTTCGACCTAAAAACGAAACTATGCTTCCCAATTCTTCTTCCTCTGAACTTTGGGGATAGATTTGATGATGGTGGTGAAGATCTGGGTTAATGAGTGTAGATTGATGCAAATCAGAGGTGTTTGGTTATGGTGGCAATGAGCACGCCCAACACCATGGACGAAGGTGCAAGGCCAAGGGGTCGCGTGGTGTTGCAATGATGTGGTGGTGGCGCACTATGTTGGTGAGGCGATGATGAGTTGGGTGGGGTGAGAAGAAGGTGAAGTGGAAGAGGGTAAGAATATCTTTCTCACATTTGTAGGGCCAATAACAAATTGAGTTTGGATCAATGACAACTCCCTAATTTTATTACCCTACATTATTAATAACCCTTGGGTATTTACGTTTTGCACCACCATAGTTACTTCCTGCACCTAATATGGAATGTAAGACTACATTCCGGATCAGGTGTTCCGTTAATTTAAAAGTTGAAGGAAGCAAACAATGAGGTAACAGAAAGTAGTTGTTGGCTAAGCCTTGTCCATGAAAATGTATGAGCTTGCCTATCTGGCCTTTTAAAATAAATTTGGGCCCATGTATTTTGGCACAGTGGCACTATTGTCATTTCATAATTTTGAAGGAACGAGTAAACGAACGAAGACATTCATTCATTTCTGGATAGTTTGATTGATTTTACTTCCTTATCCTCTCTTCTTCTTCTCCCGCTCGCGCCTTCTGTCTCAATCTCAATCCACCAGAAATGGCAGCAATAGTTAGCCACCACCACCGCCTATTCTCCGCCGCCACGCGCTTCAATTCCACTGGCAGAGACTCGCGGCGGCAAAGGAGAGGCGCAAACTCGGTCCGTTGCGCTGATGTAAGCATGGTCACGAGCGAGAATCGGCGAGTGACGGTGACTAACAGGAGCGATTCGCTGGAGATATGCCGCGTGCTGAACGGAATGTGGCAGACCAGCGGCGGATGGGGCCGAATCGACCGAGACGAAGCCGTCGAGGCCATGCTCCGCTACGCCGACGCCGGCCTAACCACCTTCGACATGGCCGATCACTGTACGTTCTCTCTGCTCATTTTCTCTCTACTCACAATTGCTTCTTTGCTGACGTGGAGCCTTCCGGTTGGCCTGTTATTTCTCTTTCCGTTACTGCCTGTGATTGAATATTAGATAAAGTGATCAATTGAATGCATTTAATGACTTTCTTTTTCTTTTGTGTTTCGGAACTGCATTGTATATTTGCCTTATTCTATTCGAATTTCGAAATACACATTTTCCCCTGACTGCATTGTGTATATTTTCTTTTGGTTACTGTGTATATAAGTAAGTAAATGGTATAAGAAAACATTAAATATATTTTATTACAGTAAACGTTTTAAATAATTAAAAAAATGAGCATTATGTTTTTATATTTTTATTAATATATTTTTTATTGTTGTATTCTTACTCTATCCATATAGATATGGATTAAAAATATTGTTAAGAGTTAATTATTAAATAATATCATTTGTTATTAATTTTCCTAATACTTTTAAAAAAATAATGAATAAAAAGGAAACATATTTATTGTTTTAAAATATAAAATATTAATTTTCTTTTTTTATTTAATAAAATGACTATTTATTATTTAATTTAGAATTATTGTTAATTAGTAATTCCCGTTTAATAATTATTTAAATTTTGGCAAATGGTATAGATTTTCTAAAAATGTAAAATTATGAAAAATGGAAAACTATTATTTAAATGTTTTATAATAAAATAATTGATACAAATATATAATGTATTAATTATTTCTTAAATTAATATCTTAAAAATATTAAATAAAAAGTATTTAATACTTTTGTAAAATTTTACCAACTTACCATAAATGTCAATTTTTTATTTGATGACAGTATTAATGCATGAACTATTTAATTATTTATTCTAATAATAAAATTAAAAACGGCAAAATCACATAAAATTAAAATGATAAAAACATATGGTGGAGAGCAATGGATGCTGATATAGGATAAAGCACTGACGAAGCGACACTGTGACCATGTCCCTATTTTATCATACTTGTTAGAGCGACTCGTTAAGTTGCTGAAAGGATCTTGCTTTTTCTCGTGTATCTGCTAGAGCTGTTATAGGCACTTGAGCAATTTGGAAATGTCGGTTTTATTGCGGTATTCTTTGAGCAAATTCACTTTCAGTCCAAATGGAACACCAACTGGGAGAGAAAAAGTAACGCTAAAACATAAGCATCTGAGACCATTTCAGTGTGTGCTGACACAGGATAACCGTAGCATTGTCGTCAAGAATGGCAATGATTCATTGGATATATGCCGGGTTTTGAATGGAATGTGGCAGACGAGTGGTGGATGGGGCAGAGTCGATAGGGATGATGCTGTTGATGCTATGCTTAAATATGCCGATGCTGGCCTCACCACTTTTGATATGGCTGATATATGTATGCAACTTAGCTGCTTCTACTTGCTTGATGTTTGAACCATCTTAATTTTCCCCTTTAAGGAAATCCCTTGACTAAACTCTGAACTGAAGTTATTCGTTAGAGGAATAGAGAGTGATAATCGATTTGTCATGTTCAAATTTGAGTGTGTGATGTGATTATTGGATCTTTCAGATGTGAATTCTTCTCAACATGTGCTGCTTTTTACAAGTCTGCTTAAAGGTTATGACTTATGACCTTTTAGAATTGTTTTCTCATTCTTGTGTTCTTCGGGCTTTGCAGATGGACCTGCTGAAGATCTATATGGGATTTTCATTAATCGAGTTCGTCGAGAGCGTCCTGCTGAATTGTTGGAACAGGTCAGAGGGTGAGTTGATTATGTGAATACATATTTTTTTTCTTAATTGTTTTTTCTACTTGAAGAAAATGCAGTCACTTTGGATGGGCATTTGGCTAGTATGCATCCTACCATAATACCATATACTTCTAAATTGTTAGTAAAAATAAAGGAAACTATTTTCTTATCAAATTGTATCATTTGATGCAGTCTCACTAAGTGGGTGCCTCCGCCAGTTAAGATGACTAGTAGCTATGTAAGAGACAGCATCAATGTTTCAAGGAAGAGAATGGATGTGGAATCCTTGGACATGCTTCAGTTTCATTGGTATTTAATTCCTCTGTATTATGGTTATTTGATATACTAATTATCACGGTTCAAGCTGCACAATTCTTCAAATTTTTAGGGAGAATCATAACCATTAATGTTATCCATGACATATAATCATCCATTTTGCTTCTTTACTGAAATAGTGAAAAGAATACTTAATTTCTATTATCTAGCTAAAATAATTCTAATTCTCTGAAGTTAAGGATTCTTGTGACAATTCTCCTCTATCCCTATTGGATTTAGGTGGGATTACTCGAATCCAGGCTACCTGGATGCACTAAAACACCTAACAGATTTGAAAGAAGAAGGTTAGTTTTGTTTCTGATTAACGGTCACAAATTCACTTATAAGTTCATGTTTCTTGCTTTGATCAAACTACTTCAGTTAGCTCTGTACAGGTAAAATCAAGACTGTGGCTCTGACAAATTTTGATACGGAGAGATTACAAATTATTCTTGAAAATGAGGTTCCTGTTGTAAGCAATCAGGTAAATCCAAATGCCTTGATTCCTCTATTCTCAGTTCTTTTAATAATTACAGTTAGTTCGTGATCCTTATTTGTATCTTCAATGTCAGGTGCAACATTCACTTGTTGATATGCGTCCCCAACAGAGAATGGCAGAGCTTTGTCAGCATACAGGAGTCAAACTTATAACGTATCTCTCTCTCTCAGAAAAATAAATTATTTCAGCCACAGAAAATAGTTCTCCTAAATATGAAATGAAAGTTTAATAAAAGAAAACTACAACTTTTTCCACTTAGTAGATGAGTTTGTGATGCAGGTATGGAACAGTAATGGGTGGTCTGTTGTCTGAGAAGTTCCTTGACACCAACATAGCTATTCCTTTTGCTGGTCCTGCAATAAACACTCCCTCCCTCCAAAAGTACAAAAGGGTATGATTTCATGACCGCCATTAGTTATTTGGAGGTAGTTTAATAAACATTTAGCACCTTCATTGGTGTTCTATATAAAATTGCTATTGCTTCTAAATTCACTGTATTGTAAAACTAAGATAAGCAGTTTTGGTAAGATGGTATGGCAAATGGAAATTGTCAATGATAAATAACTCTGAATCAATATGTAGGTTATAGAACAATTCAAGTTGATGATTGATGCTTTCCCTGAATGAGAACAATTTTTCCCTTGTGACTTAGTTATATTCATGTGTTTTCATATACTTTGCATCCGGTGGCAGATGGTAGATGCTTGGGGAGGATGGAGTTTGTTCCAGGGACTGCTTCGGACTCTTAAACAAGTAGCTTCTAAACATGGCGTATCGATCGCAACTGTTGCTGTGAAGTATATACTAGATCAGGTGAATTTGATTTATTCTCTCTCCAAGAATTTGACGTTCTTATTAATTTAAAACCTCATTCTCATGCTACATATTGGACAAGCCCTGGTATATATCCATTTTATTTTGGTTCTTGTCAAACATGTAGCCTGCAGTAGCAGGATCAATGGTTGGTGTCAGACTTGGCTTGGCAGAACATATTCAAGATACCAATGCTGTCTTTTCACTTGTTCTTGATGAAGATGACGTGAACAGCATAAGAGAAGCCACAGCGAAAGGAAAGGATCTGCTTAAAGTGATTGGTGATTGTGGAGATGAGTACAGGCGTGCATGAATCATGTTGGCTTATCAACCTGGTGAAATGCTTTAATTTATATAGGACAAGGGGATGGAAAAAAAGGGAGGGGGACACAGGAAAAGTGTTCAAGCTCAATTTTTTGTCAGTTGAAGAATTTGTATGTAATACTTTTATGGATTACCCAGTACTGATCAAAAGACAAAATAGATGAAAGGAGGAAGTAATGTATTCTGTAGTATATATCTTGTGAGATTTATGCAAACTTTCCTCACATATTGGCCACCTCAAAGTATAGAAACTTTGGTGAATCACTGAACAAGAATTACACTTCGCTCTGTTTAAGTTTATTTTTGCATGGAAGGAAGTAGGGAAGTAGTTAATGATCCATCTTGCCGGCTTTGCTTTAAAGTCTGTTTAATAATTTATACACTAATAGGATAAATTATTTTTATATTATTATTTAATCACAAATTATTACATATGAAAGTTTTGTTTATTTTCATAGTATTATATTAAAATTAAACTATTTTACTTTTATGATTTTTCATACTAATATTTGAAACTCAAAAATAATGTTGACATCTTTTATAATTAAAAAATGTGACACCTTTTATAATTAAAAAAAGAGAAAATATTTTCTCAAACTAAGATTTAATTGTTTTTTTTTTTATGTTCTACAATAAACGAATTAATCAACCAACGATTGAACTTCAAGACAAATGAATTTCAAAAAAATAAATCAAAGAAAAGTGACGGAAGAAAGAAAAGTAGTATTTAGGATTAGCATTAGAGAAGGGAAACGTAGCAGAGACTAGACCACATACAAGAGTAGAAAAAGCATAAAATGGCATATGAGAATGCCAAAAGTTCTACAAAACCCCATCAACGTACACGTAAGCATAAAAAATCCCATAGCTCATAAGCCCAATAATAATAATAATCTTCAGCTCAGCTCCACGAAAAGCCATCTTAATAATCTTAGGAAGTGATAAATCAAAAATCCAACTAAGAACCGAGCATGTTTTGCTTCTACGTCCTCTGATTCCAGCTACGTTAACGTACTCGCATTTCACTTTCCTTACTCTTATCGAGAGTGAGGTAATTTAAGGTTTTAATTTTTTATTTATTTCATTTCACTCTACGTTGGTGTATTTGTTTTTATTGTTGTGTTGGACTTGTCTTGGCCTCTGATATACTATACGAGAACTAAGAGATAGAAGCGAGGATTATGGCTGGGATTTTGTCTGTGAAAAATTACTCCTACTGAAGGACTAAACCTAATAAATTATACATGCCCACAAGGTGTTTGTAAAAATGTTTGAAACACTTAGTTTGTAAAGGTGGAGGAATAGTTTAGTCATTTGGTACCTGTACCATTCTGATTTAAAAAAAGAGACGATTTTACTTTTCCTTCGGTTTTTTTTTTTTTTTTTTTTGTGGGTGGGCATTCTTTAATTTTTAACCACATTATTTGATTCTTTCTTTTCTTTGCTCGCCATCCGAAAATGCCACTGATATCTGTGTAACAGTGCATATGAATTAACATAAAAAACATACATAGACTTCAGAAAGAAAACACTTACAATAGGAATAGGAAACCCTTGTTAGTACTTGTAGTTGTACACCCGTTACTTTTGTCAGGCCGGTGCGGGAAGACATCAAATAGTCCCTTATACACCATTAGCTCACCTGTCATCGCTACCCAACCATATCAATTATCAATTATAATACTAATATTGTAATTCACACTTAATTTTGTTTCAGCAATTGTATCCCGTGAGGTCTGATTTGTGAGCTGCTACAGTAAGAAAACGAACAGAAGAAACCAGAATTGTTGCATTTTTTTTTGCCGAAGGATTACCAGGAAGCAACCATGGATGGTATGTCATATCAGACACAATCATACTATTTACTTCATTGTCATGTTAAATTGTTTTGGTTTGGGTCACTTGCCTCAAAACCATAATGAAACAGTTCAAATGTTTGGAAGATGAAAAATGTTGATAAAGTTGTGTGGGTTGCAGTTGATGCACAGCCAACAATGGATGAAACAATTTTGGTTGGTGATGATTTAATGACGGGTCCTCCATCACCTGTAGTACCACCGGAAATAGCCTCCCATGTACTCCAAGGTGTTGATTTGTGTGATGGAATTCTCAGGAATCTCTTTCTCTGTAAGTCCCATTTTATTAACCGTGTGTATATGTTCTTTTCGTTAATTCCTTTGCTTGCATAAAATGAGAGACAAATTCATTAGAGTTACACATAGCATAGAGAAGGAAAACCATTGAAACCATAATAATTTTTGTGCATAAAAAAAATGAGGAAATTAAATGCATAGAAGAGAGAATAAGAATCATATGCTTATTTTTTTAGCTTTATCATGCCACCATATTATTTTTAATAATTGAACATTTATCTTAAGATTCAACCTTAGAAAAAAATAAGCTCTGGGATTTGTGTTTTTATTTTAATTTGATAGCTGTGAGTAGATGCAACGGTATGAATTAAGCAGTTGTCTTTGTAATTAGAATTGAGTGGGAACATCAGCTCATGGGATTTTGTATGACTTTACATGTAAACAAAGTGAATAACCATGAGGGTCTTCATTATCAACACTTTTTTGGGTATGACCATACAGGAGAAGTTAAAGGATTAACTTCAACAAGGTTCCATCTACTGATAATGCCATGAGTCAACTGTTGACAGAATACAGATATTTGTTGTTTGTTTTAAAGGTTTTAATATTAGATGTCTGTTGAAACATTGTTGTATCTGAACATCTTATAAGCTTTACCAAAATCTTGTAGGCTTGCAAATCAATGACATTGAACCATTTTGTCAAGATGAAATTGCTTTATATAAACAATGTGCTGAAAGAAGGGTGAGACCATTGTTATCACACATCTGTTACAGATATTCTTTTATTTGTTCTTTCTTCCTCCTTCCTTCATCTCTTCCATTTTACTACTACAACTCATAATTTCTTTGAATGATTTTTAATGTGTAATATTTACTGATTGTTATTGTTGGAGATTAAGATTTAGGACAATTCCTTCAGTTTGTTACATCTACCGCCACCTTTGCTGTTTCATTTTTTTTTTTTTTTTGAAAAAAAAATGCAGGATAAGGAGATACGGAAGCGGCTTCAAGATAGTGAATTCAAATTAGGTTCATCAATGCCTCTAGATGAAGCCAAGGGGAGGGCATCTCAGCTTGAAGCAGAAGTTACATCATTGGAGAGGTATATTCAAATAGTCATAATGTGATCCATGTTTGGTAAATAGTCTAGAATGTTTTTTGCTTTACATATCCTGAAGGAGGATAAAGCAAGCTTATAATAGATCCTTGAAGAATGTTTATTCCTAAGATTTCAAACCACAAAAATTCTGGAGAGTGCCTTATGTAAACATGAACATCTTTTATGAGTAAACATTTTATTGCTTTTATTTTGAGGAAGCTGGAGCAGCATCTTGCTCTTCCAAAAATATTATTGGACTTATCCCCAAAACACGAGTGATGCTAGAGAAGAATATTTGTTTTTATTTTGTCATTTGGGCTTCAAATGAATATTTAAGAAAAAAATCAAAATTCAGGAATAATAGTTTTTTTTTTTTTTTTCAAAGTGGTCACCAGTATCTAAGGACGTTGTTTTATTGAGGTATGTAATGAGCTTTGTATAAAATAAATTTCTTTAAGCATTAATAACTTGAAACTACAATTGTAAGTGCCCCTAAATTTCCTTATACTCTTCAAGATTTCTATTTGCTGTGCCAATTTTGGCACTCAATCACGCACTTTGACAATACTTCTTTGTCTTCAGTATCATGTGACACTTGGGTGTGTGAATGTGATGCTGGAATTTTCAATCTCTGGACATCTTATGTACCTTCATTTCAAATGTATAGGCGCCTAATTCTTGCTAGTGGAGTTGAAGGCATTGAAGGTTTCCGTCAAAGATGGAGCTTACATGGCCGCCTTACTGATTCCAAGTAAGGCTTATCATCCATAATTGTGTTTTTGCAATATTTTTATCTGGGTCTCATGCTATTCGTGCAAAGCCTTTTCGTCATATTAGTTGTCAATCATATGGGCTGGTTTTATTGGCTACCCAGGTGTGTGATCCGATATATCTTGGAATTTCAGTTTCTAAATATCATTCAACAAATTATTGCTGTCAAGCATGATTATTTGATTACTAAATGGTTTGGGCCTGCCCTACCGTAGTTATTCATATGGAACAGTGAACAAGGGTCTGATTAGCAGAGTGTTTGGAAAAGTGTTTGTGGGTGGCAAATATAGGTTGCGGGAAGTAACAAAGGTATCACTTTTGTCCCAAACATCATTTCGGAGGCTGTCCACTGGATTTCCAAACATGCACTAGATGGGTTTACGGTTTACCCTGTTGCAGAGTGGTGTCAGCATCTGTTAATGCCCTTTGTTTGAAACAACTAGATATTAATTGTTTTATTTTCATGTGGTTGATTGCTGGTACTATGTATGTAAATATTCTTCCCTGCTTTTATTTACTTTGTGCAGTTGTACTTTGCTAAATGGTAATTTTATGCAGAAATAGGTTGCAGTTCTTAAAGCAAGGCATAGATAGCACAAAATAGGGTTGAGTCCTTTGCTGAATCAGCTACCAAAAATTGACTCTTGATGTGAAGATTGAACCATCATGGGGGTTGCACCATGTTTTGCTCGTCCTCCAATATTTTAGAGTGACAGAATTTCTATTACTTTTTTATCATAATTTGTATGACATATCTACATGTATTAGAGCTTCTTTTTTTTTTTTTTTTTTTAAATACAATACTCAAATGATAAATCAACCAATATTCAGATAAATTCTAATAAATTAAAAAATAAAATTTTACTCTCCAACACTAAAAAAATTCTTAATAATTACCCTTGTCCAATGCTTGTAATGCAGTTTGCTTATGTTATCACCTGAAACTCGTTTAGGTTGAAGAAAAACCTTTTAACCTCCTCCCTGTTCCCCTAACAAAACTTTTCTTGAATAAAAATTGAGTCAACCCTTTCAATCAGGCCTTATATGGTATAATTGCTTTGATAGGTTCCTTTTTTCTTTTTTCAATTCGTATGAATTTTTTATTTATTGAATTTAATTTTTGTATTTGTTTTATTAGAATAACAAAGAGAAGCCAAAAAGAGACAACCTAAACCCGCTAGCCCACCAGCCCAACTGTGATGGCGGTCTACATTTTTCAGGGTATTACTTAAATGCACCTCATTATTAATTAAGGTTAATTAGTTTTCTCTTTCTTTATTAGTTTATTGACTCTTTAAAGAATACAAAACATTTCAGTAAAAAATTATAAAACATAATGTTTATTTATTTTCAGAAAATATTTTCAATTTTAAATTCTTATTTACAGTTTTAACAAAAAATATCACATTATTTTTTTTTATTTTCTATTTTCAAAGATTTATATATAAAAAAGCGAAAATAATAATAAAAAACTATTTTCGCAATTTCATATACAATATTTGAAATTAGGAATTAATCTCAAAATGACGTGATATTTTTATAACTAAAAATAAATTAAAAAATCTTTCTTAAGACAAATCCCTGAATTTTTTAATGTATGCAAATGAATGAGTTTTACATATAAGATATCATTTCAAAATATTTTAATTTAATTAAAAACAAAGCAAGTCGTTTTATTTAAATATTTATTTGTTTTTGTATTCCAAATGAAACCTGAAAATAAATAAACATTATGTTTTATAATTTT